>VXBP01005443.1:1939289-1965470 GCA_013400115.1 Rhinopomastus cyanomelas | reverse complement strand
GGGAGGGGACGACCGAGCGGCCCTGTGTGTGCCCGTGCCCGGGGGGGCGGTGGCGGCTCTGTATCTGCCGAGGTTGGGGGTGCGGGGGTGCTGTGTGTCTGCTGGTGGGGGGAAGCTGTCGCCGTGTGCGAGGACCCCCCAGGGACCGGCAGTGGGCAGGGGCGAGAAGCGGTGCCCAGGGGTTTCGGGTGGGGAGGCGGCGGCAGGCGCACGCGGGTCCGTGGGGTGCGGGAACCTGCGTGGCCGTCAGGGTCTGGGGGCTGTAGGGGTGCCGGCGGGGTGCGTGTGTAAAACGGAGGGTGGGTGCTAGGATAGGGGGTCCTATGCCGGTGTTGCTTAGCGTGGGGGGGGTCGTTTATTTGCGGGGGTGGAGTCGGCCCCCCATCCCTCCTCCCCCCCCTTCGCCGGTTGGGGCAGGACCGGGAGTGCGGCGCCATCTTGGGAGCCATCAGGTGCCCGGCGCGGGGACGGGCGGGGGGAGGACGGGCTGCGGGGAGCGGGTCGGGCGGGTCTGTGCCGCCCGGCGCCAGAGCGTCCCCTCGGTCCCCGGGGCCGGGTGTCCGCGCCTCCGCCGCGGGAGCTGCGTGGCATCACGGGCTACTGTCCCCGGGCTGGGTGCACATCGCGGCCTCGGGGCTCCCCTGACTCGCGGCGGCGACTGCTGCCTGCTGGGTGTCCCCTCGTGTCGTCACGGTGCGTGTCCCCCTTCCCCCGTAATGAGGGTTTAGGGGGAAGGGCAGCATCTGTCGAGCCAGATGATGCGGATGGGGGTGGGTTCTGGGAAGGATGGATGTTGGGGTGACCTAAATATTATTACTTTGTGTAATCGCCTGGTGGTCTAGCGCTGCCTGCCGGGGTCGGCTCGGCGCTGGGCTCAGGGAGGGCTGTCTGGGGAGTTCAATCCACCCTGGTGTTTTGCAGCCACTGCAGAAAAGACAGAGAACTGTGGAGGATTTCAACCAGTTCTGCACCTTCGTGTTGGCCTATGCCGGCTACATCCCCTACCCTGAAGAGGTAAGTGGGGTCTCAGCATGTTCCTCTACAAAAAGACCAGTTTCTCTATGGTCTCAGTTTCTCATTCGTCTCTTGAAGAGTCGTTCCCTATGCCCACTTCCTTTCTCCCTAACCCAAATGTCTTTGCTGTCTCCCATCCTAATCCTGTACCTTCCCTTCTTGCAGAATGAGCCCTGGACCCACAGAGGCAGCATGAGTCCTCAGAACAGCACAGGGAGCACCCAGGACAGTGATAGCTGGGCCTCATCCCACTCCTCTGACTGCCATGTGCTTACAGATGATGGGAGAAGCAGGAATGCAATGACCAGTGGGGTTGTGGACAACAGCCTGCTCATGAGCTGCCCTGCTTTCTCCACTGGCGTCTATGACACCCGGCCCCAGCAAACCAAACGGAAGAAACCAGCAGCAAAGAAACTCATTTTGGAGCAAGAGGCAAAGAGTGTGCCGCTGAGTGCTGGGAAGGGCTTTGGGCCAGAGCAGGACGGGGTGAAGGAGCTGGCTGCTCTGGAGGGACACATGCCTCCCATGAAAGAGCAGCTCTTGGAGCCTTCTGTCAACCCAGTTGGGGATCCCCAGCGCAACTCCGTCCTGGAGGAGCTGATGAAGGAGGAGAAGGACTGTATGCATGAAGCACAGGGGACTGAGAAGCCAACAGAAGATGATCCTCAGCTAAAGGAGCATGATGACCCTTGCTCTGGAGGGAAGAAAAGTCCCAGTTCTTACAGTACCTTGGACCAAAGTGAAGCAGACGATACAAGTAGAGGGAGCACCCAGCTTAGTGGTGAGCGTCTGAAGGCCCCATTGTCCTACAGTTAGTGCCAAATACTGTTGCTCCCTCAGCTGGACACACCTGTGCTGGCTGCAGGGGGGGCTTATCTGTGGCCCAGGCTGCTCCTAGCAAGCCTTGGGGGTATCTTCAGGACTTGGGGGGACGAAAGAGCAGAGAGCAGGGAGCTGCTTTTCTGCAGAGTGAGCATATAGACCAAGGGGTGTAGGGCTGCCTTGCCTCATCTGAGCTTGAATTCTTATTCTTTGTTTTTCTTGCCCTTTTTCAACTTTTAGCAGCTGAATTCACATCAGCTCCCAACACCAAAGCAGAAGGTAAGGGAGGGGGGCTGTCCCATTTAACACCAGTGGAACTGGCTAGTCTGGCCACAGCCAGACTTGCAGCTGGTAAGGCAGTTTCTGACCAGTATCTCTCTACCTGACCAGATGATGATGCCTGGGATCTCATCACCTGCTTCTGCCTGAAGCCCTTTGCAGGGAGGCCCATGATTGAATGTAATGAATGTGCTACCTGGATCCACCTCTCCTGTGCCAAGATCCGCAAATCCAACGTGCCTGAGGTTTTCATCTGCCAGCGATGCCGTGATGCCAAGCAGGAGATTCGCCGCTCGAACAGAGCTCGGACGGTGCCTCGCAAGCGCTTCTGTGACTGAAGCTCCTCTGGAGCAGGGAGGCCAGGGGTCCCCTTTTTAAACTGAAAACTGTAGCCCAGTTTGGCTAGACAATCAATGCACAGTAATGGCAGGGGAAGGGCTGGTCTGTCCCCCTTGCACTTCTGACTCCTGGATGCTGCCACATGTGTCCTCCCTAGGGATGGTGTTGTCTGTGGAGCTGTTACCCCAGAGGTGGGGCGGGGGCGAGGAGGGTGGTCCAGCTGTGCACTAGATCACTTGGAAACATCTCTGTCCTTGCACAAAAGTGGCTCAGTGCCTTTCCCCCAGAGCAGCTGAGGAGAACCTAGTTCAAGTAGTTTTTCTGTGGTGTGGTGGAAGCTTACGCCTACCCCAAGATATTACTTCCCTCCCTTCTTTTCCTCAGTGTTTTCCTTTCTTTGCCTTGGATATTGGGGTGGGTTGCGATGGCAAAAGCCTCCGTGACCCAAGTTCTCCTAAAGCAAGTTGGTACAGCCCAGGTGGGCTCCCTCCATGTAGTGTGGTGCTCTCTAGGGTGGGAGAGAAGGGGACACAGTCCTGCTGATGCCCAGAGCAGACTGTACCTCTGCATTTTGGGGGTATTGGTAGAGCCAGTCTCCATCTTAGAGTCCATCTTGGGCTCATCAGCCTTGTAGGGTGCACAAATTAGAGCCCTTCCCTGACCCATGGTGCTCCTGGTTTCTTTTGCTGTGCCTACGGCCCCAGGATTGTCCTGCTGGGTCAGGAGCAGCAAAGGCATCTTCTAATAGTTGATCATAAAGGCTGTTCTTGCTGTGCAGCTTTCCTTAGTTCTGCGGTTGCACTGAGGTTGCTGTGAAGGGGGCTGGGATTCCTGTATCCTCAGAGCTGACCACAGGCAGGGCTGGGAGCCCTTGGGAAGGTGAGAAGGCTCTGGTCAGTTTTCTGTGTTCCAGTATAAAACAACTGAAGCTTGTACCCTGTGGGCATCTCCTTCCTGCAAGGCTGTCTGGTGGAGCATCAGCTTCAACAGCAACTGGGTGCTGAGACCCAAGCTTGGATGGAGCCAGGAGGTAGAAGGGCCTTGCTTCCCAACACTCCCTTCATTATAGAAGTTGTGTGGTTTTAGTCCTGAACACAAAGGGTGCAACGTAATGACTTGTCAAGAGTAGTCCTTGAGCCCCTTCTGCTATGCAACTGCTGCTCCGGGGGACCGGGGATGGGCCCTCTCCAGCCCCCTGGTTAAGTTTGGCAATGGAAGGCTTTTCCCTCTCTGTGTCCCCCGTGCGCAGTGTGTGTGTGATCTCTTGGGGCCCCTGTGCACTAACCATTGGCTCCCGCCTCCTCCTCACAACCCCTCCAAAGAGCTTGGCCCACGTGCCTTCTGCACTTTCCCTGGGGGATGCAGACCCCTCTCCTGTCCTGGTGACACTCAGCTTGGCCCCTGGTGTGCTGCTGCCCACAGTGGGGAGGGGGACAGTCACCACATTTCTTAACCTTTCTTTTTCCTACTTGCACATCTGGTTACTGTGGGACCACAGCTGGGGCAGGGTGTGGGGCCACTTCCCTGTCACTTATCAGCCCCCAGGCTCATCCCTGTGCCTCTCCTCCTGTGGAAAGCCTGGGCCCCAAAAGTGCTTTATGTTTTTATAGTTACTTTGTATTGATATGTAAAATAGCAAATTCTGGTCCTTGCCCTGTGGAGTGTGGCTGGAGTCCTCTGTATATAATAAAGTACTTTTGCCATAACACTGGTGGCTTTGGTGGAGTTTGGACCTAAGTGCTCCCCTTCTGCTGGGGAGATGCCACCCAGCCCTGCTGCTGCCACCCTCCTTCCCCTCCCCAGGGAAACGCCGAGCTGCACAAACAACAAGGGAACAGGCAGGACATTGCATCTTCTATTTAACAGAGCCATAGCCACCCCACACCAGGCAGTGGCATCTTCTATTTAACAGAGCCATAGCCACCCCACACCAGGCAGTGGCACACAGGAATGCCCCACAGAAACATTTTCTGGGGGTGCAGGGGCTGGGGGACAACATCTTTAACAGGCAACATCTTCAACAAGGCACCATCTTTAGACAAACCACCATGAACATCGTGGGTTACTCTATTCAAACGGCAGGTCTGGTGGCTCAGGGAGGACAGCACAGACCTGTAAGGCACATCGCTTGGCTCAAAAGAAGTGTTTTGCTCTTGAGCTCTGACACACTTTCCTTGACTCTGTCCCCTCACTGGAATGGAGCTAAGCCTTAGTCTTGACAGCAGCTGAGATGCTGAAAGATCCAGTTTTCTCCACAAAATCAATCTCTTCTTCTAGCACAGAGGTATCAGTGGCTTCCCTTGCAGACCCAGAGATGCGCCAGCTTCCATCAGGCAGTGCTGTTGGGTCAGACAGGAGGTGCAAGGGTGATAGGGCAAGAAGGCACTGGGGGCCAGCTGCTAGCCTCGCTGGGGCAGGACAAAGTCACTGTTTGTGGGGACCCTTCCCAAAGCAGGGTCCTGCTGGTACAACATTTCAGTCTCAAGGCAGTAGTAGTAGGGCAGAGGCAGTGAACAATCCAACAAAAGTAGCAAAACTGGGTGCAATTTCTAGGGGCCAAGGCTGGGTTTCTACAGCCAAGCAAGCATCCGGGCAGGTGAGGCAGGAGGGAACCTACTCCTCCTTAGCCAAGGCGGAACTACCTGCCTTCTCCTCCAGATGGGGAATCACTGCCTCGTTGTAAAACTTCTCCAGCTTAGGCACGGTCTGCCCCCAGAACTCGGCATCAAACTCCACAGGGACCACGGCGGTCTCCTTGTTGGTGTGTACCACAAGGTCAGCCTTCTGGAAACCAGCTGCCGCCAGCTGGCACTGGACCTGGGTGAAGTAGGAATGATCCTTCTTCAGGGCATAGGAGTCCCCATGCATCTCCAGGCAGAAATCTTTATCCTTGCAGGCCTCACGCACCGTCCTGTTCCTGTGCTTGTAGGGACACTTCACCTCCAGCAGCCCCAGGGACTTCCCTGTGTCTGCCTCCTTGATGATGCCGTCGGGACTGGCAGCAATCCACTCCTTATCCTGATGAATGAAGAGGCCACAATCATCCACCCGCACTGGCTTGCCCACAGCCTCTGACTTCAGCCGCTCATAGGCCTGCACGGCCACCTTCTCATTGCGGATCCCCCAGGACATGGCTGGCGTCTGCACCCCAGGATTGGAGCTCACCACCGCTTTCAGGTAGGACTTGGGCACCTCATCCGTTTTGCCATTGGCAAACTTGCTGTTGGCAATCCTGGGGGCCACAGAGGCAGTGATTCGGTTCTCCCGCCACTCATACCACTTGGGATTGCTCCACTGGCCCCGGGTCTCCTTCTCCACCCGTGAGATGTCCTGGCTCTTCAAAGGGGGCAGAAACCGGCCACAGGCCTCGCTTGGGTCAGCCCCAGACTGCTTCTTCTGTGGACGTGGGTCAGATCTGGCGACCCCTGCACTGAGCGTCATCTTCTGAGTTGCAGAACAATTGCCCGTGGATGCTCTGTGCTGGTCCCCAGCATTTCCTCGGGCTCCACGGGACGCTGCAGGTCTTGGCTGAGAGGAGTCTGGTTTTGCCCCCCGTCCCTGGCTGGTGCCAGTAGCCCCAGCAGCAGGAGTGCTTTTGGATCTGCTGCCTGCAGCAGAAGCCTTGGCCCGGGTGGCCGATGCGGACGGTGGTGGTGAGGCAGCTGTGGTTTTGGGTGCGACTGCAGCCGGCCGAGGTGATGACGTGCTGCTGGTGTCCTTCCTGGGCCTCCCCATTGCTGTGTGTCAGAGGGTCTTGTGCTGTGGGTTATGGAATACAGTTGAATGCACTTCCCAAATCAACAATTGTCCCTTTCCTTGGTTGTCCCTGCACCTGCCTATACTGCTTTTGCATGGCAAGGTCTTGGTAGCAGGAGGGCTGCTGGAGTGGCTCCTGTGAGAAACTGCTAGATGCTTCCTCAGTGTCTGATAGAGCCAGTACCAGCCAGCTCCAAGACAGGCCGGCTGCTGCCCAAGGCCAAACCCGTCAACAGTGGCAGTAGTGCCTCTGTGATAAGATATGTAAGAAGAAAACAAAACTCTGAAACAGCAGACGGGAGAGAGAAGTGAGAATATGTAAGAAAAACATTGTGCAGACACCAAGGTCAGTGGAAAAAGAGGGGGAGGAGGTGCTTCAGGGCTGCAGCAGAGATTCCCCTGCATTCCATGGAGTGGAACAGTGGAGGAAGCCCCGTGGATTCCCAAAGGAGGTTGTGACCCCATAGGAAGCAGACGCTGGACCCTGCTTACTGTGTCCAGGACCTTGGACACAGTAAGGGGGTAGCCCATGCTGGAGCAGGTCTGCTGGCAGGACTCATATCCCATGGAGACAAACACGGGAGCAATCTGTTCATAAGGAACTGCACCCTGTGAAGGGACCCCACACTAGACCACAGAAAGGGTATGAGAAGTCCTCACCCTGAGGAAGAAGGAGCAGAAGTGATGTGATGAAGTAGCCACAAGCCCATTCCCTGTCCCCCTGAGCTGCTCAGGGAGGAGGAGGCAGAGAAATCAAGGGGGAAGTTAAGCCCGTGACAAAGAGCAGTAGGAGTAAGAGTTTCAAGATTTAGTTCTCATTATGCTGCTCTGATGTGATTGGCACTAGGCTGACTTCTTCAGCCCGAGTCTGTTTCGCCCTGACAGTAACTGCTCCTTGATCTCTCTCTCCTGTCCTTACTCCACCCATCAGCCCTTCCTCTCTCTTCCCTTTTCCCTGTCCTGTCCATCGGAGGAGGGCAGTTCCTGAGCAGCTTTGGTAGCACCTGGTGCCCAGTTAGGGCCAATTCCAGGGACCCCACGTGTGTGTCCCCACCCCACCCGTTCCCTTGCCTCGGGTGACACACCAGGCCGGGCGGGTCATCGGGCCCGGGTGCTTGTGCACCCCCCTCCCCCGCCCCAAAACTCATCCCTGAGGCAACCGGCAGGGGCAGCGGGGGCTCCCTGGGGCCACCTCTGCAGGGTCGGTGCCCGCAAGGAACCGGGTGGGCTCCCCGACCACCATCACCCGTGGGCCCCCGGAAGGGGGGGTCCCTACCGCCCTGGGCGCCCCCGCGCGTGCCGCGGGGCTCGTGGCTGCCCCAGTGCCGCTCACCGCTCCGCCGCCGCTCCGGAAACGCGCCCCGCCCGCACCACGTGGCGGCGGAGCGCGGGATGGGATGCGGTGGGGGGGCACAGAAGGCGGGACCGGGAACAAGAGCTGGAAACCGGCCCTGCCCGGCTCCCCGCTAGAGGGAAGCAGCCGCTCAGTCATCCCCGCCCGCGGCGGGACGTGCCCGGACCTGCCCGCAACCTGCTGCTCCCCTTCCGCTCCCGCATCAACCCTGCTCCCCTCCTCAGCTCCCGCCGCGCCCTACCCCACCGTCCCACCAGGGTTTTCAGGTTGATTTCTTTTCCTTCGCCCCCCTCGCTTTTCCCCATCTGTCTTCAGGCTGGGGAGGGGGCTTTAGCCTGGCACGGAGCCGGCGCTGTCCGGCACCTCCAAGTGCGAAGGGACAGGCTCCTCCGAACTGCGGCGATCCTCCAGCAGCCTCGACTCGTCCAGAAGCTGGAGCGATAACACACACACACCCCGGTGGCCCCGCACACCCCGGACCGCCCCCTCGGCAGTGCCCACCTTGGAGCCCCGGCAGAGGCTTTGGCCGCTGCTCTGGAAGCGGAGAGGCGGCGACTGGGCAATTTCTGGTTCCCTAAACCTAAAGAGTTTCGTTTTCTCGGCCAGAGCCGCAAAGAGCAGGCGCTGGGGACCGTCGCTGCTCCGGGGAGTGGCTGCCGCGGGATCCCGGGTCCCCCTCCCAGCCCCGGCCCATGCTGATCCTGACTGCGCAGTGGAAACTCCCGGCAGCCACAGTCCTGCGAGGGTTTCGTACTAATCTGGGCAGGACGAGCCCTGGCAGCCTTCCCAACTCCTGGCCCCAGGAGTCCTAGATGTCTCCATCATCAGTCGCAATCTCTGCTGATGGTTTCATTTCTTGGTGCTTTCTCCCTCCAGCCGTTCTGTAGCTCCCTGCAGCTGTGCAGGTCAAGAACGTGCAGTTTAAACCAAGGGAAACCCGATTTTGAACAGAAACATCATCAGCATTTCTCTCCTCTGCCATGGCTGTCCAACCTTCAGGACCTCCCTCCATTCGCGCTTACTTCACAAGCAGCAAACAGGCACAAAGGAGCCCAGGTTCTCTGCCTGGGCAGCCCTGGGGTGGGTCTGAGGAGCTGCTGTTGCTCCAAGCCTGACCTTGGTTGGTATCTCTTCGGCCTTCAGGTTACTTCCTCCCATAGCACTAAACTCACAGGGCTTATCAGTGACTCAAGACCTGATAGCATCTGTGAGGGCTTTGTGGCCCGTGCTGCCTTCAGCCAGCCCTATCTTTGGGTGATAAATCCGCTCAATAAAGCCAGGACAAGGTTCAGGTGATTTAGGGATAAATACCCAGATCACAGTCCTTAGGCAGTGCAGCAGGCACTCACTCTTTGGATTATTGGAGTGTGATGGAGTGCTGTGCCGTGCCTGAGTTTGCAGGGTTGAACACACCCTAGCTCCACGCTCTACTGAAAAGCAAATGCGGAGCTCTCAGAGGGGTTCTTTGTGGCTGTGAAGAGCTTCTGTAGGGAATCTGTGCTGGTGCAGAGCAGAGACACACGTGTGCTTGTTGTCTGGTGCTGATGTGAGCACTGTACAGAGCAGGATGGAGCCCATCTGCATCTCTCCAGGGCTGCTGCAGGTTGCCAGTGGAGGCTCGGCTGCATTCCTGGTGCTGCACACACTGTGGTGATTCACCTGCTGTAATGCTGGGGCCGCAGACAGCGTGTGATGCCATGGGCTGGCTGAGCCCCATCCCAGCTGGTGGCACCAACCCAACTCGCACTTTTGGATGCTTTGCTTTGCCTCAGCTTGGCCTAGAAACAATATCTCAGAGAAAAATCAAAGCTTGTGGGCTTTTTTTCTCTTTACTGGGGCTGGAGCAGCTGCGGCACTTGCTGTGACGAAGGGAGTGGGAGCCCCGTGCATGCCGCAGGCTGCGGGGATGTGCGGATGTGCTGTGCCTCCTGCGGCTCACGGAGCTGGCGTCTGTTATGTGGGGTGATATATGGGTTAGTGTCCTTCTGAGGTCAGAAATGACAGGGAAAGGGAGCAGCTGTGTACTTCAGTTCTCCACTCTCCCCATGCAGCGCGAGGAGGGGAAGCAGCTTGCCATAGGGCATCTTGCACAGGGAGACAGAATGGTTCAGTGTGCTCTTGCAGCACCCCAGGGACACGCAGAGTGCCTCTCTGCTGGGTAATTGTGTTGACTGAAGCGCAGGGTAAGAGCTCGGGGGGGGGGGAGGGTGCCCACTGCTACTGCAAAGGCCGTCTTCTGTCAAGTTCTTCCTCCTTTGCTCCTGCCTTCACCAGTGAAACGTGTGTTGAGGAGCTGAAGCCATTCCAGCATGTGGGTCAGCTTTGAGGTGAGAACGAGTGGGGAGATGCTGCTTTGTAGGGCTTTGCTCCAGTGCTGCTCCAAAATCACCTGCTGAGGACTGAGATCTCTTTCCCTACTGACACTGCTGGCTCTCTCTGTCCCAGTTTGTGCCTGTGTGGCTGGGCTGGCTCTTGTTTTGGGGTGTTTGTGGTGTGTGTAGGGGGTGTCTCTGCTCTGTGCTCTATAAAAAGCTGCAGCAGCACAGGCCTATCTATAGCACAGCAAGGGAGCTGCCTGTGAGAGGCAGGGCAGGGATTAGCCCTAAATCTGATGGTTTTCTTCAGTCCCGCTTGGGAATGTCAGGCCAGCAGCGGTGGCTGAGGGATTCCCAGCACGCCCCAGGCTGTGAGATCTCCCTGCCAGCAGACATGTCCTGGCTTTGCTGGGCTTTCCTGACTGTCTGCACCCTCCCCAAGGAGGCTCATTGTTGCACTTGTCACCTGAAGGCTGGGATCTCCCCAAATCCCCCCTCTTCCCTGCTCTTTGGGGCTGAAATTTCACAGCAGCACATAGAGGCTGGTGAAAACAGGCCCAGTGGGAACCCAGGGCGTCTGGGTTTGGGGGGTTAAGCTTAGCATGTGCCTGTGCCCAGTTCTCTTGTGGGGGTCTCAGGGCAGCTGAGACCTTGCCTGGCACAAGGCAAGGTGTTTTGCCCTGTACTTAGTTTGCAGGGGGTATTGGGGGACAGCTACATGTCTTGGACAGTCAAACCTTGTGTTTGTGGGTACAACAGCATCACCGTGGGGTCTTTCCAGCACCAAGTTTGGTCAGACATTGCAGTACTGAGGGTGCAGAGCAGCCCACAGTGGTGGGCTCTGCCCTTGGCTGCTATCTATAACCCTTTGGGGATGTTGGCTGTCCCCTGAGACTCCCAGAACCACCCGAGAGAGCATCCTCCAGCCTTCCTTGGGGTGGCAGTACCGGGGACTGTGTCTCTTTAATGAGGCTGGGCTTGGAGCAGCTCTGCTGCTGGCACTGGGAGTGAGGGATGGAGCGAAGGCGGTGAAGGAGCCAGTGCCAGAGAGGGAGCCTGCAGCAGGGAGAGGTGGGGAAGCACTGCTCATCCCCCCTGGGTACCACAGCCCCCAACCAGAGGGGCAGAGAGCCCCAGAAGACTCTGCAGAGGGCAGGGACCCAGTGGGTGCTTAGCTGAGCCTGCAGCCCCTGTGTCATCATTCTCCTCTGTCTTCAGGTAAGGGCCAGGGTAGGGAGGGGGAGTCTGGGACCACAGTGGCCTGGGGATCCTGCAGATATCCTACAGTTCCTGGGTGCCTCAAGGTCGCATACCTGCTGTCGGGCAGCCCTCAACTGCAGGAAGGGTGAGAGGTGGGAGATGAGGCAGCAGGGCCATAAAAGTGCTGAAATCACTGTCCAGCACAGACCAAACAGGGCCGGCTCTGGTAACTGCTGGGAACGTGCTCCAGGGCACCTGCCGTGAGTCCATGGCCATGGCACAAACATCCCGTGGCCAGAGGAGCAGCAGGACACTTCTGCAGGGCTGCTCTACTGTCAGGGGAAACCCATGGGGATGGGATATTGTTTTTGGGGAGGTGATGGTGTTGGGGTGCATCAAGGAGCAAGTCTCTGGCATGAGACTGGGACTTTTCTGAGGGTTTTAGCAACTCTAGGGAGGTGGGAGCAGCAGCATAGGTTCTGGACACGGTGGTCCTGGATATGATGCGTGTGCTGAGGTCTGTGTGCGTGTGTGCGTGCATGTGTGTGTGTGCGTGCAGCAGGCACTGTGCCCTGCCTCAGCTTCCCAGCTAGCGGTGTGCCCCTAGGCACCAGTGCCACCACCTCTTGCCCAGGGTCTGTTCCAGTAGCTGGGATGGATCTTTCTCTCAGTGGGACAGTGGTGGGGCTGTCCTAGGGAAGCAAGAGGAAACGTGGGTGAGCAGGAGGGGCAGCCATGCAGTGGCTTGGACTCGTCTCCTTCCATCCCTCTCTCATACCACCCTGTATATTTGTCTCCAGTGGAAATTTCCGCTGGGTTTGCCTGTGCTGGGGCTAGCCCCATCGTTCCCCAGGGCTGCGCTGCACCCTGGTGCAGGGGGCGGTTGCTGCAGCAGGTCCAACTCTGACAAGTTCTCAGGCAGTCAAGGAGGGTCTGCTGGGCTCAGGCGCTGGCTTGCTGCAGCAGCCCTGCTAGAAAACTCAGTCTGCCCACGGGTGAGAAGAGAGCTCTTCTGTTATTATGACCTAAAGGAGAGTTCACTCCTACTTGCCTTTCACTGAAGGCTTTTTGCCACCAGCACAGCAAGCCACCCCCAGCCCTGCTCCTGCTGCAGCCCCTCTTCACCGGGGCTGCTGCTGGTTAAATAGGCTTCTGTGGGCAGCAGGTGGGAAGGGAGGAGAAGGAGGGGGCTGTGAAGGCATTGGTGACCATTCTGGGGATGGGGAGTGGGGCAGGAGCACGTTGGTGATGCCAGGCTGGCACCTGGAGACAGCTTGCTGCCCCAGGGGAAGAGGACAAAGAGGCCAAGGAGGACCATGAGTCTGTTTTATTCATCACCACAGGGCTCAGAGCAGCCAGCACGAAGCATGGCAGGGCCAGATGGGGCCTGTTTACACTGCGAGTGTAAATGTACAGAGAAGTGATAAAACGCAGCCGGGACAGCATCTCCAGTAACTCCCGGGTAAACAAGCTGGCAGTGCCCTGGCCAATGGGCAAATAGCAGGCGCGTTGCTGAGCACTGAGCTGGGTGCCTTGGGAACAAGTGGAAGGGCTTTGGGGTGAAATCCCTCTCTAATGACTCAGTGTAGTGGGGTTTGGTGAGTCCCGCTCCCTGCAGCCTTTCTGGACACGGTGGTCCGTGTAGGACCCAGCTGATCCTGTTCCCAGTGGTGACACGGCCGGTGTGGAGGAAAGCTGAGCTTTCCCAGAGCCGGGACGCTGTGCTGCCTTGTGTGCTGAAAGAGCAGTCTCGGGGGCTGAGCAGTGCTAGGGTGGCATGTTGGCAATGCCAGGGGGTGGCTGGATAGCAAGGACCTGCCAGCATAGCCTTGCACTGCTGATTTAGCAGGCAAACAGCTCCTCTCTGGTGTGATGGACTGATTTTCCTGGGTTGCAGCCACCATGCTAATGGACTCCTGCACTTCTCAGGGGCTCCCTGCCTCGTGCCAGGCATGGGCTCGGTCCTCGCGCTGCTTCTGTGCATTTAGCGCTGCTCTGCTTTCAAGGCTGCCCTGGGGAAGGCACCCTGTGACACTACTGTGGGCACCTCAAGCCTCCCCTCACTGCTGCTTGTATGAGCCCTTCCTGAGACGAAGGCCACTGGCGTGTGGGACCAGATGGCTCAGCTGTACCTGGCCTTGCCCTTGCCCTGGGCACACTGTGCACCAGAGCATCGGTGTGACGTGGGGACTTCATGGCTGTTGGGTTGGAGCATGTAGGGTGGGCAGGGGGTCCAGTGTGGAGGCGCAGACCATGCCTGTGTCAGCACACATGCATTTGTGATCGCCAGCAGGCACAGTGAAGTCTGACCCAGGTATTTTACCAGACTATTTGATGGCTCAGGGTGGGGTGACGTTAAAGAGCTGCCTTGGCCGTGGGCAGTTGTTTGGGATGCTGCTCTTGAGTGGGTTTCCCCAGGAGCAGAGAGGGTGCAGTGGGTTGGTACTCTGTCTGCAAGGCATCCCCAGCTGTCTCTCCACGGCAAGGTGGGGTGTCAGGTGCACCCATCTCTGGGAAGAGTACTACCTGCCCAGAGGCAGAGAGCATCATCCCCTGACCTGGGCTCCCCCACTGCAGCATCTTCCCATCCCCACCACTCCTCGGTGCAGCACTGACCTTGTTGTTAATTATTAAACCCCCAGCAAACACTGCTGGCTGTTTTGTCCTAGTTACACCGTGGGCTTCTCGCCCTGCTGCTTCTTTTTTTTTGAATGAATTACCCTGGTAACCTCTGTGGGTGGATGAGGATGGGAGCAGCAGATGCTCCTCTCCCAGCCAGTGTGGAAGATGGTCTGGGCAGGCTCTGGAGCCACAGGACAAGTCTGGAATGGCTGGGGGCTGGGCTGCATGTGGCTGGCCATTATCTGTCCTGCCCAGGGTCCCTGATTGTCTGCCAGGGGTTGGAGCTTGCAGGGACCTGCTGCTGCCATTGGGAGTTGTTGTTTTGCTGCTGAGAAGCCAAGTTTGTTTACCTATGGGGTGGAAGAGGTTTCTGTGAGCACCAGTGGCTTCAGATCCAGCGTGCAGATGGCCTGAGATCTGATCAGGGACCTGGGTCCAAGTCCATGTGTCTTGTTGATGCTGCAGAGCACTGTTCTCATGATGGACAGGGCTGGAGTCCTGCTCCCGTCTTGCAGGCTGGGCAGATGGGAATTTGCTTGTGTGCGTGAGTCCCTTCCCAGCAGACCTCCACAGAACACCCAGAGCCTGCTTCCCCTCTGCCTGCAGCTGCCTGCTGAGCGACCATGCCAGGACTGTATGCCCTCTCCTCCTGGGAGGCTCTGCCCCTGAAGAGCTCCAGAGTGAAGGCTTGTGCCAACGGGTACTCCCTGAGCATCACCGCTCACCTTGTGTACACCAACCCCCATGAGGAGCCTGTGGAAGGTAAGAGGGAGCTATCAGGACTGACAGGGATCCAGGGTCCCTGCAAGGAACCCTAAAAGCACCCACGCTGGAGAGCATCTCTGTCTCCAGCCCAGCCAGCCCTTTGGGGAGCAAAGGCAGAGGCAAGCGGTGTTTGGGTCACTGACAACACACAGCATCACCCTGAGGGTGGGAGAAGAGTGAGGCTGAGCAGGGGAGGGGGGGATTTCCCCTTTCCTGCCCTCCTCCAAGCGAGTGAAGGCTCTGGCTCCTTCCTAGTGGTGCCACCAAGGGCTGTGCTGTGCCATGGTGGTGCTCATGCTGAGATCTGTCTCCTGCCCACAGGCATCTTCATCTACCCACTGGAGGAGTCGGAGGTGGTGTCTGGCTTTGAGGCAGCAGTGGGCAGCCGGCGGGTGACATTCCAACTCCAGAACAGGCACCGAGCACAGGACTGCTGCCTCCAGTGCAGCCCCAACCCGGGCCGGCCACGCCGCTGTGCCGGAGGTGAGAGCCCTGGCACGGGTGGTCCTGCTGTCATCTACAGGCTAGGAGACTCAGATGAGCAGAGATGAAGTGTGGAGAGATACAGGGGCACTGAGAGTCCCTGCCAGGCCACCCTAGTACTTTGAGGGGCACCAGGCATCTCTGGGCTGGGGGAGGTCTCCCCTCCCCCTACCTTTCCCAGGGCTTTATTCACCCCTTGGCACAGCCCTCCTTACCCATGCACTCTGCTGTCCCCTTTGAGAGTAATTAGTGCAATTAACACCCTCCTCTACCCTCTGCTCAACCCCTCACACCCCTCTAACTACCTCCCCATCCCTCCCCTGCCCAGGCCACCTCGTCCTGGACGAAGACACAGAGCGCTCTACCTTCATCATCGTCATGGGCGCGCTGTGCCCGGCGGAGAGCCTGGTCATCATGCTGAGCACGGTGCAGGAGCTGCCCACCCTGTCGGACGGGGCTCTGCGCCTCCTCCTGCCCCCGGTCCTCACGCCCCGTGTCGCTGCTGACCCTGCGAGCGAGCCGGCAAGCTTGTGTGACGACAGGTTGGCCCTATGGTGATTTTCATGACTTCCTCAGTCTCTGCCATCCTGGGGGGTGGATGCCAGTGCTGGGTGAGTTGGAAGTGGGGTGGGAGCCATCACTGCCTCTCACCTTGCAGCCCCACAAGCTGTTTTGGGGGACCAGGTGCCCGGAACCAGCCACCTCCTGCAGCACCTGTGGAGAGAGTGGATGTCTTTCGGGGACGGCCCTGCAACCCTTTTCCTTATGAGTTTGCCTTCGAGCTGCTGGTGAAGGGCCCCTGCTTGTTGGCAGGTAGGGAGTCGGTTGTGGAAAATCTCCCCCTAGATGGGCAATGTTCCTCCAGGACAGTGTCCCCCCTCCTGCTGCCAAGGAAGATGCGACCCCCTGCTTTCCTAGGCAGCCTGTTGCATTCTCTACATGCAAAGAAACCCCTTTCTCCATCGCATTTCTGGAGCTGGAACCCCAAGAGTCACTCCACGTGTGGCTTTGGCCACCACTGGGCCAGTGGTCTCCTTCCTTGGGGAGATGCAATGAACAGAGGAGAGGGTGGGGGGGATGCGGGTCAGTGGGAACATGCTTCTGGCTGCTGGCCCAGTTAATCCCATTAGAGCTGGCAGGGAGCAGCCAGTGCTGCAGGGCTGGGTCTGGCACTGGTGCAGAGCCCAGCAGGTGGGGGGCTGAGGTGGGAGCATGAGGGACTGGTCTGCTGCACCTCCTCCTCCTTGTAGGGCTGGAAAGCCCATCCCATGCCTTGCGAGCTGATGGAGACCCTATGGCCAGCTCTGCTACCACCACCTGTGTCACCCTGGCTGAGCCCCACTGCTACGACAGGGACCTGGAGATCATCCTCTACCCCTGCGGTGAGGAGAGATGGTGCCCTCGGCAGGTCTGGGGGAGATGGGCAAACAGAGCATCCCCCAGTCCCCTGTGGCATGAGGTGGCTCCAAGCCCCACTGTGCCCCACAGAGCCCCACCACCCCCACCTGGTGATGGAGGACGGCACCATGACGTACCCAGAGTACGAGGCCCACGTGCGGAGCCGCCGGGATTATGTGCGGGTTGCCAGGAAAGACAGCAACGGCGACAGACAGGTGACAGGGCATGGCCACTGCCGTCCCGGCAGGGAGAAGGGGGCAGAAGGAGAGGAAGAGTGGAGGCAGTGGGACGGGAGCGAGAAAGACCTCGGTGTGGCCAGCAGGTGTGAGAGAGCCCCTGGCCCATCTGGTTCGCAGGTGGCTTTTGTGCAGAAGCGTTTCCACAAGGACATCTTCGCCAACCCTGTGCTGATGCTGAACTTCTGCCCGGCGGTGGAGGGTGGTCCCGGGGACCTGCAGAGTGTCACCCGTGAGATCCTTTTCCTCATCGACTGCAGCAGCACCATGAGTGGCTCCAGCCTTGACAAGGTCAAGGTGAGGCATGGCCGCTGGACCAGGAGTGCTCTCTGGATGACTGGTCCTTAGCAGCCTTCCTCTGTTCCTGCTGTCACCCCAGGAGGCTTTACTGTTGGCCCTCAAGAGCCTCCCGTCAGGGACGCTGCTCAACATCGCCAGCTTTGGCATCGACACCAAGCCACTCTTCCCATCCAGTCGCCTCTGCAGCAACGTGAGTCACGCTGGGCAAAGCCCCCCCAGCGCCTTGCTGTCTCCTCCTGACTCCCAGGTGTGGGGTCAGGGCTGGCAGGCTGGAGGCCCCGCTGCAGTGCCAGCTCTCTACACGGGCAGGAGACGCTGCGACGGGTCTGCGAGCATCTCAGCGGGCTGCAGGCAGAGAGCAGCGGCACCAACCTGCTGGCAGCCCTGGGCTGGGCGCTGGCGCAGCCCCTCCACCACGGCTACCCCCGGCAGCTCTTCCTCTTCACTGACGCGGCAGCGGGCAACACAGGCAGGATCCTCCGGCTGGTGCGCAGGCAGGCCAGCACTGTCAGGTACCGTGGTGGGGTCATGCTGCTCTCCACGTCCCCCAGGCTGTTCTCACCAGTTTCCTGGTGTCAGTGTTTTGCTGATGGACAGGGTTTAGCAGAGAACTTGGCGGGGCTGGGTTAGCAGTTGGACTTGATGATCTGAAAGGTCTTTTCCAACCCAAATGGTGCTATGATCTTTCTGTAGCCCCAAATCTCACCTCCACCAGCTCCAAGAGAGTCCTTCCTCATCACATCCCCCAGCCCCACCAGCTGGTTTCCCCCAGGGCACCTCGATGCAGCCCACAGCCAGAGGGGCACCTCTGGCTTCAAACCCCTTTGCTCATCCCTGCTGCGGGGACTGCCCAGCCGCTGGCCTGACTCAGCTGTGACTTCTCATCATCTGGCTGTCTCCTGCAGGTGCTTCAGCTTCAGCATGGGCCCGCGGGCGTGCCGGCGGCTGCTGAAGGGCATGGCCAGGGTGAGCCATGGCTGCGCTGAGTTCCTGAGACCAGCTGAGAGGTTGCAGCCCAAGGTAATGGCTGGGCAGGGGCAGGGGGATGTGAAGAGCATTGGGCCACCATGGTGCCCAACACCAGCTCCTCTTCCTGCCCCAGCTGATCAAGGCCCTGAAGAAAGCGATCGAGCCAGCTGTCAGCAACATCACCATTGACTGGTACGTTCCCGACAGCATGGAGGCTCTGCTCTCGCCCACCGAGCTCCCAGCCCTCTACCCTGGTGACCGCCTCGTCAGCTACTGCGTCCTCTACAGCCTCGGCCGCTTCCGAGACAGGCGCCTACTGGTACGACTGGCACTGCTGTGGCACGGGGAGGATGGCACGTTCCCAGGGCCACCAGCTTCTCCCCATGCCTGGTGTGCTGACAGATGTGTCTTCTCTCTGCCAGGGCCGGGAAGAGCCTCACCAGGGCTCCCGGGGCTCAGCCTTCCCCTCCCAGGAGGAGGTGCCAAATCCTGGGGAGAGCCACCAGCTGCCCCGGAGCACCCTGAGATTGGGGGATGCTTCCTTGGAGCTCTCCACAGAGGTGTCAGAACGGAGTGAGTGGGGCTAGGACTGGGGTGGGGGCAGGTGAGGGAGCCATGGGCTGATGAGGGGTGTGTTCACTGGGTAGGTGCTGATCCTACGTCAGGGGAAGACATCTGGAAGCGGATTTACCAGCCCTCCTACATCCAGGAGCAGTATGTCCTGACCCACTGCTCTGTCAGCACCGACCCCAGCCGGGGGCTGATGTCCCGCAGCTCTACTAGCAGTGAGTCCACAGGTTCCCGTGATGTGGCACCTGAAGGTGGCTCCTCGGCCCCTGGTGCTGATGCCACCTCCCAGCAGGGCCAGAAGAGCCTGTCTCTCTGTGAGTCCTCCACCAAATCTGCCCCGGTGCCCTCTGCCCCGACTGGCACCAAGGTAAGGATGCCCGTGTAGTGCAGAGGGTTGCTCCTGGCTTAGCTGGGGTCCTGCAGCCCCACTGTGCCTGGGCATGGGGCTGCTGGGCTGGAAACTGAAGCAGAGTAGCCTGGACTTGAAGCAAGTGTCAGCTGTGGTTGCTGCAAGGAGGGTTCTTGGGTGGTCTTGCCCTACTGGTATGGGACAGCTGGGGATCAAGCAGCCAGTCACCCAGCTTCCTGGGCCAGTCATCATCTGTGTGGCTAACAAACACCATAGTCAGCTCAGATTCTCAGTGATTCTGCAGAAAACAAGAGAAATAGCTCGGCCAGCATCAGGTCATGAAGCTGTCAAGCTGGAGAGGTAGAGGTGGGCTAGCTGAGCTTCTGGCTCCTGCAGCCAGTGCCAACAAGCACCTCATTAGCCATGGCCCATGCCCCTGCTGCTGCGTACCAGGGTTTAAAACCCAGCCTGGTGGCTGGGATAGGCAGAGACATCTCCCCTGGTGATGGTGGCCCCCGGGCCATGTGAGGCCAGCTGTCCCGAAGCTCCAGGACATGCTCCTTCCCAGTACACCGGCACAGCTGGTGGCCTTTGCTGCTGAAATGTCAAGCGTAAGTGATTTCTCTGCAGTGTAAATGATCCTCTCCCAGCTCCCCACTGCTGGGGTGAGGGGTGGTGTGGGTGCTGCTGCTCTCCTGTAGCCTTCAGGTGAAGCATCTCAGTGCCATCACCCTGCACCGGTGACTGCATCACACTGTAGCATCATCCAGCCTGAGCAACTGAACAGAGTCCCTTCTGCGCAGACGCCCCTGCCAGCTCTTCCTGCCCTGCAGTCAGGCTGAGTCACCCCCAGGGATGTTTGCAAACTACCATCTTGGTGCTGTCAGTCCTTCCCACATGTATGAGGCGAACACCAGCCGTCGCCCCAGAAGGCTGTAGAGTGGTGGGGCTGGATGTCAGCCAGTGGCTCCACACAACAACCAGCTGGGGCCGCAGGTGCCCCATCATGGCTTAGCACAACCTGAGCTCAGAGCTGGTGCTGGGCTGGCTCTCAGCCTCCCTCCTGCTGCAGGTGACGGTTGCCCTGAGCACAGAGGAGCTGGCACGGCGGAAGAAGGTGCTGGCACGTGCCGCCCTGGCTGGCCGCAGCTTCTCCTCGCCACATGGGGAACTGGATGCCCACCGGCTCTGCCAGGCCCTGGAGAAGGTGTCGCAGAAGAGGAACCAGTCCCTGGAAGGGCAGCTGGATGAGCTAGGACCCCGAGCACGGCGCGTGCAGCCCAGCATGGTGGAATCAAGTGTGTAGTGGCTCTGTGGGGAGATGCGTGTGGTGGGGATGTAGCTGGGTGCCCTGGGTTGATAAGCCCACACCTTGCCATTGCTCAGATAACCTCCTCTCACCCACTCACCTGGACTGGGACATGCTGGTGGAGCCTTCCTACCTCTTCAGCACCTCACCAGCACCTGAGCTGAGGGAGTCCAGCGTTGGTGATGCTGGCCTGCCCCTACGCTGCCAGGTGGTGATCCATGCACTGCAAGGTGGCAAGCCAGTGTCCTGGGAAGTGACAGCCTCGCTGGAGTCACTGATGCAGCCCCACGAGGGCCTGGGCAGGGAGGAACCCCTGCGGCGAGTGTCCAAAGCCTGGGACAAGCCGCTGCACCGCTTGGCAGCGCGCTCCGTCATCCGTGACAACGAGAACACGGCGCAGCGGGAAGCCGAGCTGCAGCAAGGTGGGTGCTGGTGACCATCCCCCCCTCCCTGTGCAGCCCTGGCACCCCCCACTTTCAACCACATCACCCTGGGCAGGTTTCGCCCGCCGGTTCCGCCTGAAAGCTGTGCAGACCAGCAAAGCCTGCAATGTGCCTTCTCTCTACACCCGCGTGGTGCCTGTGGATGGTGCCACACAGGCAGCCCTGCCCGCAGCCCCTGAGGTGTGGAGCACAGGTATGGCTGGAGACCCAGCATGCCGGGAGAGGGGGCAGCAAAGGGACAGAGGGCTGAAATGGCACCATCCCTTGCAGCTGGCTCAGCCAGCTGGCCACGAGCCACTACGGCAGGGAGCTGGCACCATAGGAGCTTCTCGGTGGGTCTGGGCCAGCAACAGGATGTGGAGGAGCAGGATGAAGCCCCTGGCACTGCAGGTACCAATCCGGGCACTTACACTGATTTAAGCTCTCAGGGACCCGCCTGAGCACCAGAGTCCCTGGGGACCCTCAGCTCATGGTTTTGTGGGGATGGTCCTGATCAGAATGAAGAGGCATCTGTCTCGCACTCTGGGGGATATAAAGGGGTGAGGCATCACAGCAGCCCTGGGCCATAATGGTCCCAAGAACCCAGAGACTTTGCTCTTTTGCAGAGCCAGGTGAAACTCCAGGGTCTCCAGCCAGCATCTCCTCCCCTACCTACGGCTGGGAAAAGCAGAACTGCTCAAACGGTGTGTCCAGAGTGGAGGGGACCAGGGGCTAGACAGTGGGGGACAAGGGGTGCCCCTAGCACCCAAGAGCTGCAGCATCTGCTGTGCCCATACCTGCCCACAGCACATGGGCTGAACCCCTCAGTGGTGCTGGGTGGCAGGACAGGCACCCCTGGGTGCACCATGGCCCCACTGTGCTCAGCTCTGTCTTCTTGCAGGGCCTCCAACCAGCCCCTCCACCTCCTCCATGGGCTCCCAGAAATCCACAGAGAGCACTGCTGGCTCCAGGTGAGGCTGCAGAGTAAGAGGAGGTGAGGCCCCCAAAAATAGCACATTGTGGGGAAGAGAAATGGCACTCCTTGGGTGCTGCAGGTCCAGTGACCCCTGCCAGCTGCTGCAGCATAAGGAGATGGAGTGGGTTGGTGTTCCAGCTCTTCTCTGTAGCAGACAGTGGTCTAGTTGCCTTTTGGGAATGGCCCCCCCACCCCACTAACTTGCCTGTTGTTCCACAGGTTCAGCCTGAGCCGGCGCAGAGGTCCCAGCCTGGTGCTGCGCCCGCAGTGCCTCAGCCCAGAGAGCGAGTGCTCCAGCAACCATGCCAGCCATGACTACCTCCCACTGGTAAGGACCCTGTCTCTGTCCCCATCCCATCCAGGGGGCTGAGCAGCGACCTTCCCTGCTGGGTTACAGCCAAGGCAGCCAGGCAATGCTCAACACCAGCACCCATCCCAATCCCAAGATGTAAAGCCAGCGGGTGCCTACTCAGCCCTGCTGCAGCCTCACATGGCCCTTGGGTGGCTTCCGGGCAGTCCCTGTGCCCTAGGGACACTCCTGCAGTCTCCACCACTGTATGCCGGTGACCACAGTGGGTCTGCAACCCTGCCTGACCCACCTATTGCCTGGCCCCCAATTCAGGTGCAGCTGCAGCAAGCCCGAGGGCCGTTCCAGCTCACAGAGAGCTTCTCTGATGTGGTGCAGATCCCACTGGAGCGCCTGCGCCGGGCATCCCCGTACGCCTCGCACCGTGCCAGCCTCAGCCCCACATCTCCGGGGCCCAGGAGGAGCCCTGAGGCAGTGCCTGGGAGCGAGGAGGGTGAGGAGCCTGCCACAGCCCCCCAGCCTGGCTCACCTCCATCCCACAGCACTTGCTCTGAGGTGCCCAGTGTGGCTGTGTGGGCGCAGGCAGACAGTGGGCACGGCTCCGAGTCTGACACTGGCCCCCACTCAGCTGCCCCCTCAGAAGCTGGGGTCAGCTGGCAGGATGCAGGACCAGAGGACCTAGAGAGCACCAGCTGGGCCACAGCAGTGGCCCTGGCGTGGCTGGAGCATCGCTGCGCCAGCTTCTTTGAGGAGTGGGAGCTGGTGGCAGCCAAGGCAGACGCG
Source organism: Rhinopomastus cyanomelas (assembly GCA_013400115.1). Lineage (NCBI taxonomy): Eukaryota > Metazoa > Chordata > Aves > Bucerotiformes > Rhinopomastidae > Rhinopomastus > Rhinopomastus cyanomelas. The sequence goes on along the minus strand of VXBP01005443.1, from coordinate 1,942,902 downwards.
TGGCTGCAGGCACAGCAGCTGCCCGAAGGGGTGGACGTGGGGTGCCTCAAAGGGGCAGCCCGGCACTTGTTCCTGCTTCTGCGTCACTGGGATGAGAACATCAAGCTGAACATGCTGTGCTACAACCCAAACAACGTTTGACAGCTGCCAGAGGGGCCAATAAAGATGCCTGGCTCCATGCTGCCTGCACAGGTGACTCTCTTATGAGGAGGGAGCTGTCAGCCCTGCTCAGGCCACAAGCCCTGGAGTGAGGTTCACCCACTCCCCAGCCATGTCCTGTGGGAGGGAGCAGACAGGGGACCAGGGAAAGCCATACCAGAGGGATCCTCAGGCTTACAAGGATGCTGCGGCCGAAGAAGGGCACACAAAGCCCCCTTTATTGGGAAAGTCCTGCCTGGTGGGAGTCCACAAGCTCCCCCTCTTTGCACAGTTCCAGGGCTTGTGGCCCTTCCTGGGATGGCTGAGGGCAACCTGGGAGCAGGGCGTGGAAAAAGCGGGCAGAAGGGGCAGTCCCCGAGGTCAGTTCCCATCATCCAGTCAGCCATGCTCTCAGTGAGCCTTCTTGGAGATGGCTGTGGGCCTCCTGCTGTGCTGGGGTGTGTGCAATGCCGGCGGTGGGGCCATGCCGTACCAGAGCTGGAGCAGGATAAGTCCATGGCAGATATGGAGGGAGAGGGAACTGCAGACTGTGGAGGGGTAGGTGTTCCAGCAGAGCTCGATTACGCCCAGCAGCAGCACCCTGCAAGGGAGAAGGAAAGCTCGGGGTCAGCCTGTGAGGATGACACAGCCTTGCTCCCAGACCCCCCAGCAGATGGGTGGTCCTTCTCCCTAGCAGCACATACTTGGGCATGTGGGCAAGCTTGGTGGTAGGGGTGCACCAGAGTAAGTAGGGCAGTGTGTGGAAGTACCAGACGTAGAACTGGTAGTGCAAGGAGCGGCTGCAGCAGACGCCCAGGAAGTTGGAGGAGAAGAGGATGAAGACAATCTGTGCACTGGTGTTAAGGGCACGACGCAGGACGGTTCGTTCCCCCAGGACATGCTGGTCCTGATGGCACTACAGGACTGGGAGCCTGCGAATGCTGAGCCCAAGGTCCACCCTGCCTTGCTGACTCCCCCTCCCTCTTTGCTGGCCGCTCTGCCAAAGGATATTGTTGACAGTTAAGGGAGGGGATGCAGGTTTCCTTTCTGCAGGATCCTTCAGCAGAGCCAGGATACTCTCATTGGGCCTGAGAGGGAAGCACAAACATTGAGCTCAGCTGCTGCAAATCTCTCCCACCCTGACCTTGTCTTTTGAGTCTGGGCAGTGCACTCTTTACCATGGAGCAGTTACTCCTCCCCACTCCTGCTCACAAGCCCACAACTGCAGCACTGTAAGGGCCCAGGAGTTACAAACCCATATCCTGCACCACAGGGACTGATGTGGACCAGCACATGTGGGGAACCCTGGGTCTCACCTGTGCCACCGGTGCAGTGCAAAGAGCCCCAAGCCAGCCAGGTGAGCCAGGAGCAGCATGGTGTGGAAAACTCGACTCTGGAAAACCTCTTCTGGGAGGAAGCGCCAGTTCACTGTCCATTTGAACTGGAACTGACGGCCCAGGTCAAACGAGCGAGTCAGGTATCCCACAGGGTTTACCAGTAGGAAGGGCATCCCCAGAACCACCTGCCAGAGACACACCAGCATCCTCACAGCAGCTGTAAGCCAGGTATCTGTCAGCCTTGCCACCTCCTGAGAACTCCAGCACCAGGCAGAGTCAGCCAAAGACGGGACCCCAGTGAATTATTTATCAACCCCCAGGTTGCTGTGTGGGGCCAGCTCAGTTGCTGGTGCCACTGTATATCCATGCCGAGGGTCTCCAGCCCCCAGGATGGCCAAGCAAGACACTGTGATGCAGCCAGGGCAGCTCACTGCCCCTGCTGATGCGGCTGCCAGCCAGCCCCTACAGCCAGTGCAAGCAGGGACCTACCTGGAGCAGAGCACAGATGCAGAGCTTGGGGATACAGCCCAGGAGACCAAACCGGTGCAGGAGGAGAAACAGAAGTCCAGGTGCGAAGAGCAGGATGTTCATCTTCACGGACACAGCCAGGCTGAACAGAAAGCTGTGTTACGGCTGAGGGCCCCCACGCCAGGTACCCAGGCAGACCCCAGCTGCGGCCTGGGCTCCTTCCTGCTGCCGAGCTCACTCCCGTATGCAGCATCCCATGGAGAGCAGTCCCCACTGCCTCACCTGAAGAGGAGGCAGCCCCAGGACCAGCGCTCCTCCAGGAAGAGATTGATGGCAAGGAAGAGGATGGCCATAGCGACAGGGTCATTAAAAAGCCGCAGGACAAAGATGGAGTGGATGCGGTAGGAGGCACAGCACATGAAGAAGAAAACATACGGGGGGACCTTGCAGGGGACAGAGACACAAGGAGAGTCAGCGCTCTGTTTTGGATTCCCCTGCTGCTGCTGAGCCACTCCAAACCTCAGCCCACCATCCCTGGATCCCAGAATGATGTGGGTTGGAAAGGACCTCTGAAGATCATTTAATCCAACCCCCTAGCTGTAGTAGGATCACCTAGAGAAGGTCACAGAGGAACACATCCACGTGGGTTTTGAATGTCTCCAGAGGAGACTTTATAACCACTCTGGGCAGCCTATTCCAGTACTCTGTTACCCTCACTGTGAAAAAGCTTTCCCGTAAGCTTAGATGGAACCTCCTATGTTCCAGTTTGTGCCCACTGCTCCTTGTCCTGTCACTGGGAACCAGTGAGAAAAGTCTGGTCCCACTCTACTGACACTTGCCCTTTAGATACTTAAAAGCATTTAAGAGATCTCTCCTCAGTCTCCTCCTCTCCAGGCTAAGCAGCCCCAGCTCTCTTAGACTCTCCTCATAAGGAAGATGCTCCAGGCCCCAACCTGCGCTGAATTCTCTCTTTGTCCTTCTTGGTCTGTGCAGCCCAAAACTGGAAATGGTATTTCAGATGTGGTCTAACTGGGGCAGAGTAAAGGAGGAGGAGGAGAACCTTCCTCGACTATGTTCTTCTCAATGCATCCCAGGAGACCATCGGCTTGCTCGGCCTCAGGGGCTCAATTGGTGGCTCGTGGTCAGCCTGTGGCCCACCAGTAGCCCCCCAGTTCGTGTCTCCAAAGCTGCTCTCCAGCAGGTCAGTCCCAGTCTGTACTGACACAGGGGGTTGTCCCTGCCAAGGTGCAGGGCTCGCCCTTCTTGAGCCTTAAGTTTCTCCCCACCCAGCTCTCCAGCATCGGCTCGGGGCTACCTTGCTAGTCCGGCTGTAGATGCGGAAGACGAGGAGAAGGTTGAGGAGGTAGAGGCCGGCGAAGACGTACTGAGCCAGGCGGACATCACCGCCGCGGCCCGTGGCATAGTACAGGCCCAGAAAGATGTAGACGAAGCCGGCAGGGTACCTGTGGGGACAGGCAGTGAGGGCCGGGCCCTGCCGCCCCCTTGGGGTCCTCCCCCTTCCACCCCCAGCCCCTCACTCACACCAGCGGCCCGGTGCCGCCCTGCAGCCGCGTGTAATCCAGAGTCCCGTTGGCGACCCCCTCCACCTCCTCCATGTAGGCCTTCCAGTCGATCTCGGTGTCTGCGGGGTGGGGGACAAGACCGGCGGG
>VXBP01005443.1:1903006-1931593 GCA_013400115.1 Rhinopomastus cyanomelas | reverse complement strand
CCCCACTTCACCAGCACCACTGGGAGAACAGCCACAATCCCCCATCACTACCAAGGGAGAACTGGCTGCCCCGTTACCCCCGGGGGAGTCTGCCAGACTCAGCCACCACCACCGCAAAGGGGAAGGGTGGGGATCGGGTGGAGCAGCTCATTCCCCCTCAGAACCGGGGTGTATTTGAGCTGGGGGGTTGGGGTGGGGTAGGGGTCTGTCCCCTCTACTTTTTCTCCTGCACTTCAGTGAGGGTGGGGATGCCTATGGAGGCCCTCGAAGCAGGTGGGGGCTGCAGGGAAGGCTGGAGCTGTTATCAGGGGTCCCCAAGACATCAGGAAGGATCCATGGTGACAGACCAGGGTGCAGGGAGGGGAGAAGGGGGCATCTGAGTCCTGATGGAAGCAGAGGAGCTCTGACGGGGGTCTCTGCGTCAGGCAGTAAAACGGGAGGGGGTGGACACACATACACAGGTTCACGGAATCCTGAGGGGACAGTAAACCATTGGGGCGGGGGGTGTTGATCATCATCGTCAGTGGCTGCTGATGGGGGTTTCTGCGGCAGATAGAAGTGTGAAGGGAAAGAGGTTTATAGGGCTGGAGGCATGTTTATAGGAAAGCAGGGGAACAGTCAGGGGGATGTGAGGGCAATCCCAAGGGGGCCGAGAAGCAGTTCTGGTGGGTCCTGGGAGCACTTTTAGAGGTGCCAGGGACAGCTCCAAGGATGCTGCAGGGTATTCCCGGGGGGAGCCCCAGGCTGTGAGAGGGTGTGAGGCAGCACTGTGGGCACAGGGCTGGTGTCTGGAGCTGGGGATAGGGGGCCTGCAGTTCTGGGGCACTGCCGGGTGCCAGTCGCAGAGCTGGGGGTTCCAGGGATGCCAGGGCTGATGTGGGGCAGAGCTGGAGATTCTGGGGATGCCGGGGCAGTGGTGACAATACTTAAGCAGCATTGTTGAGGATACCGGGGGGGCAGTGCTGAGGATTCTGGGGAGCAGTGCTGAGGATACTGGGGAGGGACAGTGCTGGGGTTGTCGTGGGGTAATACTGTGGACACTGGGGAGGCAGTGCTGGGGACGCTGTGGGGCAGTGCCAGGGATACTGCAGGGCAGATCTGAGGGATGCCGTGGGTCACAGCCGTGACTGCAATGGCAATATTCGGAGATCCCGAGGATGTTGTGGGGCAATGCTGGGAGTGCCAGGGATATGCTGGCCAGTGCCGAGAATATGAAGGTAGAATAGAAGGTCCCCCTGTCCCCAGCTCCAGGCACCAGCTGTGGGGCGGTGCTGGGGATGCAAGAACTGGTGCCGGGGATGCAAGAATCGGTGCCAGGGATGTCGGGGAGCAGCGCCGGGGATGCTACAGGGCAGATACGGGTGTCCCAAGGCAGAGCCGGGGATGGAGGCACAGAACCCGGGGGTCCCGGGGCTGCCTCGGGGCGGCGCTGAGGATGCGGGAGAGCATCGGGAATGCTGCAGAGCAGATCCAGGGTACCAGAGCAAAGCCGGAGACGCAAGGGCAAAACCCAGGGTCCCGGGGATGCCGTAGGACAGCGCTGGGGAAGCAAGAACCAGCGTCGGGGATGTTGCGGGGCGGATGCGGGGTGTCCCCGGGGATGCCGTGGGGCAGTACCGGGGGATGCCGTGGGGCTGAGGCGGGAGTCGGGCAAAGGCAGGGAGGGTCGGGCGGTACCTCTCTTGGCGCGGCCGATCTGTCCCAGCTTGGGGGGCCGCTTGCCCTGGTTGCCCCCGAAGAAGGCGTTGGTGTCCTGCAGGCGACAGCTGAAGGGCAGCTCCCCTGCTTCGGGCTCGGCGCCGTAGCGACCCACCTTATCCTCGCCGTAGGGCAGCACCTGCGACATGGCGGGGGCCGAGCGGGCCGAGCCGCGCCGCGCCGAGCCGTGCCGGGAGCCGGTCTGCGGCGGCGGCGGCGGCGGCGGGGAGGAAACCCGGGCGGAAGGATGAAGTCATGCATCCGGGGGGAGCGGGGACCCCCCCCGGCGGGGGGCGGCTCCGGAGCGCCGCGGCCCGGCCGGGACCGGGACAGGGACCCCTTCGTGTGGTGCTGGGTGCCAGCCCTGCTGGGATAGGGAGAGCCCCCCCACCTCTTCCTGCTCCAGCATCAGCCCTTGCTTCAGCACAGGGTGCCCCCCCTCGCCTCGCATAGTCTTGACAGGGCGATCACCCCAACTCGGGGATGCTTCTAAACATGGGAGGTCCCTATGGAGTGGGGAGCCCTTTTCACAGCCGAGTGCCCTCGAGGACCACCGAGCATAGCCAGGCCCTCCTTTGACACACCGAGGTGAGGTCGACAGAGCCCCCAACATGGGGCTTGGGTCCTTCAACACCCCCTGCAACCCAGCAGGCTCAGGTACCCTAGAACCTTCTCATTAGCTTCCACCCCAGGTCTCCCCCAGCCACATTGTCCCCAGCCCCAGACTCATAACCACTTGCTAAGTACCCAGCCAGGCACCCCCTGTCACAGTTCCCCCCACTCCATGTTGATTAAGTTGGAGGTGCTGCCCCAGTCTCTATGGCCCCACACGTGGTCCCTGCACACACATGTGGTCATACACATGTGCCCACTGTGTGTATCTGTAGGGGACACACAGGGGCGGTTCTGCAAGTGCCTATGAGTGTGGCCACATGGGGACCATGTCCTGTGGTACCTCCTGGCTCTTCCTGGGGAGCTCTGTCAGGACAAGGGGAAGTGGAGTCATCCCCTGTGGGAATTTGCTATGGCTCAGTGAGAAGAGACCTATGAGTGTGGCCTCAGAGCTTACCCAGAGTCTCATGTGTGTCCCCTCTGCACACTCCTATTCCACACTCATCCTGGCCCTTTCCTCCTGCCAGTGTGGCAATTGCACTAATGGGCGTCAATGGCCCTGAGCAGCCACAGTTGAAAATCGCCATCCCAGTCACCTGGGGCTGCGGTAGCTATTTAAGTTCAGACTGCTGTCACTGCTGCTTCTTGCCTGAGTGAGATGTGGGTGTAGCTCTGGCCCCTGGGTCTGGGATTGATGGTGAAGATGACCCTGTCATGGGGCAATCCTGCTCTTTTCACTGCTCCCTGGTGTACAGATCCCACTGTTTGTGTGGGTGTGCTGGGATTCAGCAAAGCCAGAGCCCTGCATGGAGTCAGCATGTTGGTGTCTTGCAAGGGAAGAGGTGGGGGCTTTACAGACAGACCTGTGGTCCATCTTTCTATGCCAACGCCTCCACAGCCTGACATCCTAAAAGGTGCTGCAGAAGATCATCTGGCTGGTCTGCAAGAGAGACAGGTACTGCTATTTTGGGAAGGCTCAGCCATGCCTTTCCCTCTGTACCCAGCTCTGCAGAATGCAGGTCCCCTACATCTCTTCCCAGAGCAGAGATGGGGCAGCAGTGCCCACTCTGCTGGCAAGGTAGTGCCTTTGTTTCTGATGTTGCTGGAGAACCAGATTGAACTTTTTCATGTGACGGCTTTTTGCTCCTGCAAAAAGTGCCTGGGAAAATAGGCAAGAGGCCCACGCTGAGATGTGGCCTGCTTTTCCCACCACTGTGCCCACGTGCCACTGCCCGTGGGCAGGGACAGGCAGGCAATGGCACGTACAGGGCCGGGGGTGAACAAGGAGCAGATGGGCTGTGTGGGATGTGACCAGGGCTGGTGCTGCACTCCAGGAGGTTTTCCAGCCTGGCAGGCTCCTGAGGAGAAGCTTGAGAAGGGTCACCCAGGGAGTGGACCTATTCACCCCACTCCTGTATCCATATAGCACCTGGACCGCAAGGAAGCTGCTAGGCTTGGCTATAGGGGGAGTTCTGTGGGGCTATCTAGGGTTTGGAGGTGTGGGAGGGCCCCTCTATCCAGCTCAGGTGGGAGACGAGTCAGATTCATTCTGCCACAGCTGGGCTGTAGGTGGGACAGGCCAGCACTGCATCTCCTTGGGAAACCCCTAGTCTCTTTGCTCCCCAAGGGTACTGCTGGCCATGCATGCCTATGTGAGAGGGTTGTATAAACGACCTGAATATGTGAGGATGAACAGGATGTGCAGGAGAAACCCCACCCTCATGCCCTGCCAGAGCAGGTTTTATGCCCCTTTGGTGAGATGGACTGTGCTATCTCCTTCCCCTGGCTCTCATCCCACCTTCTTTATCCGTCTTTTAGCAGCTGCGTAATCTCCTTTCTTGCTTCCTTTGCAGCTTTTTGTCTGACACAAAGCCAGCTCCAGTGGGAAGAAGGGGCAGAAGCAGGTGGTTCTTCCTGCCCTGGCTCTTCCAACCTGGGCTGTGGCCCCCAAGCTGCCACACCTTGCAGGTGGGGCTGGCCATGATCCCCCTGGGAAGCTATGTGGCTGGGCAGGGGGCAGGCAACTGGGCTCCCAGCTGCACTGGCACTGGAGTTCATGCACTGGCACCTGCTGTAACATAGCCTGGAGCTGGATGCTGCTTCTGCACCTTTGGTGAGGACTCAGATGGTAGCTCCATGGGCTATGTTAGAGGTGGGGAGGTTTCTTTGCAGTCACTGGTACTTGAGGTGTTTTAAAGGTGGAGAAACATCCTATGTGTGCGTAAGTGTATTGTGGGGCCACGTGTCCTGTCCAGGCTCTGCAGGGACCCCCTGGCAGCAGAAGCATCTTCTTGGTGCCCAAGGCCTGGCAGGGACAGGGTGGGTGGGTGGTCAGAAAACAGCTGGATGCCAGGGACTTGGAGGAGGCAGGAGCCATCAGCCACCAGAGCTGGGGCTTTCTCCTGGGAACCCACTGATGCCACCACCTGAGGCTGGTGCCACACGGCTAGGGGCTGCAGAGGCGTGCCAGGAGGCCAGCTTGGTGCCTCCATCTGTGCTGCTCCCAGCCCTGCCAAGAAACATGAAATGGCACTTCTGCTCCGCGGTGGTGGCAGCCGTGGCCCGGGGGGCCTTGCCAAGTGCCAGCTCCCTGTTGCCAGCATGGCCACCTTCTCCAGTCATCCAACCCAGTGCAGGGAACTAGCAAAGGTCATCAACAAGGCTGGGGACATGTTTATCTTTGGCTATTGCTGCTAGCCCTCAGTAGCCACAGCCCAGGTGGAGATGCTGTGGCATGTGGCATAGTCAGGGACATCTCTGCGTGGGCACTTTGGGGGAGCAGGAGCACACACTGGACTGGGTGCAGGTGATAAGGATGGCCATGCCTGACAATGGGTGTGGTAGCCCTCATCACTGCAGTGAGATATTGGCAGACAGTGGACAACTACCCTGCTTGGCGGCTGTGCTAGCAATGAGCCCAGGACAGGCAGGTATCCAGCAGGCTGTCACTGGTGAGGTGAGTTTTTCTCTGTGCGCAGCCTGGCTTTGAGATGGGGTGGCTCCCAAGGTGGCTCTGATTGCCAGCTGCGGTGGGTGTTGGGGGTATGGCACTATCCCTGTCCCTCATGTGAGCTGCTCAGGGCACAGCTGTGGTCCCAATGATGTCAGGGCTACATCTGAGCAGATGGGGCACACCATGTAGGGCAGGGGTTTGCTTCACAGAGCGTCCCCTGACTGGATCCTGGTGTGAAGGAAGCAGCATGGTGGGAGGCCCACATTGGTGGATGAACAGACCTGCTGGGGTGTGATGCTCCATCCTCGGCTGTCACCACATCTTTGGTCACCATGACAACAGACAGGGAGGCAGGCTGGAGCAGGCTGGCAGCCCTGGAGCAAGGCGGGGGGGCAGGAGGTGGAGGCCATGGGCATGGGCTGGCACCCTTGGGGACCTTGCAGGGTGTGAGGAGGCAGCTGGGGTGGGATGCTCGAGTCCTTCTTCTGCATTGTGGGGAGGGGGGCTGGGCAGGGCACTGTGAGCTCCTGAACAAAAAGGTGAGTGGGATAGCAGGTTCATGGGGGGGCTTGGGTGCTGCAGCATGGGTGGGCAGACCCTGTGCCAGGTGGTTCGGCTCAGTGAGGTTTGGCTGGCAGCAAGCTGAGTGGTTGAGTCACATTGCTGCCCACAGCAGTGCCAGGCAGGGCTGCTCAGTGAGGTCTGCGTGTCCAGGCCACTGTGAGGCTGGGTTCTTCTGGGGGAGGTATAGACCCAAGGAAGGGGGTCATGGGGTTGGTCTGTGCCCCAGCACAGGATGGCAGGAGGGGTGTATAGCCTGGTAGCCTTCCCACATGCTTCCAGCTCAGGGGATGCACTCTTTGCCTGGGCACCACTGGCACCCATAGGGACAGTGGGGAGCGGATGGCTGCAGGTTGTCTCCAGCTGGCTGCCAGACCCCAGGGAATGAGACGAGCAGTCTGCGGGAGCACGGGCACCCCGGCCCACGCACCCACTCGTGCCAGCAGCTCTTGGCACGCGGGAAGTGTGTTCCTGGCAGCCCAGCCCTCTCCCATCTGGTATTTATCTCCTTCCCGAAATCCCTCCTGCTGTGGGAGGGATGCCTGGTTCTGGGGAGGGGACCCAGGCCCCACTGCTCACTCTGCAGCGTGGCAGTCATTGTGCTGGTATGGGGAAGAGCCCAGGCTGAGAGACTTGGGAGGAAGCGGGGCAGGAGGATACATGGAGTGGACACCCCTCAAAACAATGGACTTCCAGGAATGCTGTGGGGCATCACAGCTGGCTGCCCTGGAGGCAACACCCCAGAGGTATCTTTATCCCAGACAAGCTGCCAGCAATGGGGTCTACTGCGCCAGGGAGGGTCATACCATCCCCCTGCCCAAACACTGCTGTCTGGCTGCTGGTGATATCTCCTCCCCACCCCCCAATCCTGGGTGCCCCAAAGCTGCAGGAGCCAGGACAGCCCGTGGGTTGCCTGGGCAACGCAGGCAGGCAGTGATGGGGAGCGGTCCAGGGGAACTGTTGCCATGGAGACCAGCAGAGCCTTGGCAACAGTCCTGTTTCTACCACCCCGCCCTGTTTTGTGGGTCTGTATCCTGAGGAGGTCTACCCCGACTGAGGGTCCCCTGTCCTCCACCAGTGAGCACACCCCTGCACCAGCAACCAGTGGAGCCTCAGCACCTGGCGTGAACTCCCAGGCCCCAGTTAATGACGCAAAGGAAGAGGTGAGGCCAAGCTCAACTCCTTGGCTTTATCACTCCACACTCCATCACAAGGCACTCCCGCACTCGGTCTGGGTGGGAAAGCTGGTGCAGCTGGGCCGGAGGCAAGGGAAGGCTCTGGGGCACCTCAGAACTGGCCTCCTGCTCCAGGAGAGCAGGGACCCTGTGGAGAGGGGCAGAGGAATGCTGTCCCCCTCTGTGGGTGGCAGAGCTGCTGGTGAAGGGGCACTTACCATCCCAGCCAGCACCCGTGTCCCCGCATGGTCTGGGCACAGATTGCAGGGAGGCCATCGATAGCACCAAGGTGTGGCACTGCAGTGGCTCCAGGGGATTTGAGACTGTCACTCCCTGTGCTTGCTGTGTCCCACCAGCCCTAGTCTCACCCCGACCATCCTCCCCAAAAAACCACACACTGGAAAAACAAAACAAGGGAAAGGTCCTGCATGGCTTTGAGAGGCGAGTCAGGGCTGGGAAAGGAGCTTGGGGTCAAACAGCTGCCCACCAAAGAAACATCCTGGTGTGGGGCAGGGCACTCAGATACTTGGTTCAGGCACCGAGTACATTTTCCCCAAGCCTTCACACTCAGCAGGAGTCTCTCTAGCCAACAAAGGGAGGCTGAGGAGACTATTACTGTACTCTGCCACAAAAAAAGATGGGTGGGTCAAACCAGAACCCCTCCCTCCCAACAGGAATCACACAGCTGTACAGAACAGGACAGCTGAGATTTTTGTAGGCTCCAGGCTTGGCCTGGTTTGCGGTAGCCCAACCTGAGTACCCCCTAGGTGCTCTCAGGCCTGGTAGAGGGGCACCACACGGTCAATGGGCCCCCGGCAGATGGGGCAGAGACGGGCAGGTAAGGCTTGGAAGCAGCGGAAGCAGCAGCAGATGTGGCCACAGCCCAAGAGGACACACTCTCGAGGCCTGGTCAGGCAGATCACACACGAGTCCTCAAGTCCCACATCCATGGCCTCTTCACCACCCAGCTCCTTGTCCTCACGCTGCTGCTTGAAGCGGGCACGGCGGTAGGCACGGCATAGAGCATGAAGGAGGACAGCCAGGGCCACCCCAGCACACAACATAGCTGCCCCCTTCCAGAGCCCTCTGGCTGACTCCAGCTCTGCCAGCACTGTCTGCCAGTCCCCCAGGCACAGGAAATACTCGCCCCCCTGGGCTGGTGGCTCGAGGTGCAGGGAGCCATCAGGGTGGAGGGACAGTTCCCCAATACCTGTCAGGCCAGCTCCCACCCGCAGCATCTCCTCTGTCTCCAAGATGCCCTTCGGCTTCTCCCCACTCAAGTACTGGCCCAGCAGGTCACGGAAGCCATGTGCTGGCTGCTGGAAGCGCTCATACACTGTCTCCAGTGGCAGCCAGATGGCTTGGAGTGGGCTTTCCACGCTCACGTGCGTCATCACTTCAGCGTCTGGTGAGGCCAGCAAGAAGGGGACAGTGTAGACCTGCTCTGAGAGCACTCGCTCACTCTCACTCCTGAAAGCAGAGAGTGCAGTGCTGGGATGTGGACAATGTAGAGGAACTCTTAACTCTGGGGTTGAGCCAAGAGTAGGAACTCAAGTCTTTAACTACGCAGTTTTCTGCCTCTCAAGCGGCCCCAGGGGATGGATGATTTGGACATACTGGCACAAGTCCACCCCTGTTGTCCCATCCCAATGCTCACCAGCTCCGGGCCAAGCTGTTCCAGATCAGCCGATGTTCTTTCAGAAGCAGTTTCTGGATGACGCCTTGCAGCCCTTCATGGTAATGGCTGGTCAGTGCAGCCTTGGCTGGCAGCACTATGCCTAAAGATCAAGTGAGGTACCATGGATGAAGGATGAGTGCCCAATCACCATTCCCATTGCAGAGCCACAGCGTGTCTTTACCTTCCAGAGCAACGTAAGGCAGGCACCTCCCATCAGATGCAGACACCAGCATCGGTAAATTGTCGTCAACCTGGAGCTTTGGGGCTTCCTGGAAGAGCAAGGACTGAGCATGAACATGGGTAGGAACAGGCTGGCAGGCAGAGTGGGTTACACATGGCTTTGTGGGGATCTCTGGCAGGATGTGACCTGCTTGGTGCTGGGCATCATAATGTTGGTAGAAGATGCAGCATGCTCTCGTCATCACTGAGGTGCACCCAAAGCAAAGGCTCCCAGCTGGGCAGTGCAGGAGGGAAACACCGAGGGTGAGGGATAGGACTACCTGTATGCGTTCCATGACTCTGGCCTTCTTCCTGTACAGGTAGTAGAAGAGACCAGAGAAGGCAATGCTGGAGCCCAGGCAGAGCAACTCCCCAGGTGTGATGGCTGGTGACTCCATGGTGCCAGATTCTGTGTTCTGTGCCTGCAAGGAGAGCGTGTGGGCTGTGGTGGCTCCGGGGCCGGGACCCTTGTCCCCCGGGCACTGCTACTGTGGCCTCGGCCCGACCTAGACCTCTTGCCCAGCTTGGGCCTGCTCTGTCCTGCCCCCACGACCCGGCTCAGCGCCCGCGACCCGGCCCGAGCCCTGCACCTAAGGGTCCGCCTAGACCCGCCAATCCCAGCCCGGACCCGGCATACCCAATGCAGGCCCAGCACCTGCGATCACACCCAAGCCAGCCCCGCCGCTACTGCCGGCACGGTACCGCTGCCCCTGCTGACCTCAGGCCGAAGGCGCCGAGGTCCCGGCCCCGCCGCGCTGCCTTCTGAGAAATGGAGTCCAACCTCGCGGTGCGACAGCGGGGGGGACCTTATTGAGGACTACAACTCCCAGCAGGCCTTGCACTTGCGGCCGTGGGACTACAGCTCCCGGCGGCCTCTGCTTGTTCCCAGAGCAGCGGAGCGGGGTGGGTCGGTATCTGGCTCGGGGCCGTGCAGTGGGAGGTCCCGGGCCGGGGCTGCCCAGGGTCGCTATGCTGTCGTCCGGTTTGAGAGTGCGACCACTGGGCTGCCCTTTCCGGCCGGGGACCCGTACCCCCGGGTACTGCGGCCGGTCCTGTCCCAGCCTGGCTCCTGCCTCTTCATGACCCGGTGGCTGAGGGTACCCCCCGCCCAGATCAGACCCCGCCGAGGCTGCCAGGGCACGGGCTCAGCCCTGCACCCTCCATCTGCTTCTCCCACGTCACCTTCCCCGGACTCTCGGGATTTCCCAGGTCCCGCTCCCGTCCCTCGAGGTGTCTCGTGTCCCACACGTCCCCCGGCTCTTGGGCGACCCCCCCCGGTCCCGATCCCACTTGCCCCAGCACCACCCCTACACCGCGAAGGACCCGGAGCCGCTGCAGTTAAGTGGAAACTGCTTTTACTCGTTAAATAAATTGAGCGACAGCCACCCCCAGCCGAAGGCACCAGAGTCCCCGCTGCCGCCCGCTGGTCCCAGCAGAGGTGGATGGGGAAGCCAAGCCGGACTGGGATGGGGCGAGGGAAGTGGGAGGGGGCTCGGCTCTGGTGGCCTCCCTGGAACCCTTCGGACCTTCCCGCCCGAGGGATGGGGGTGGGAGTAGGGGGAGTAGGGAAGGTGCTGGGGGCGCCGAGCTGTGCCCATCTCTAGCATGTTAGGGTTTGGGGGCAGAGCTGCGTTTTGGTGGTGCCACGGCTTCTCCGCGGGCCGTGTGGGGCCCCACGCTCGGTGGGGGCTGCCAAAGTCCCCGCTGCGGGGCCGCGTGTGCTGGGGAGGGGGCAGAGGCGGGGCGGTGTGCGGGGTGTGTGCGCGGTGTGGGGTAGGGGAGTGGGTCGCGGCGGAGGGTGACTGGGGGTGGCCCCGCTCTCTGCCTGTGGACCAGCTCCAGCAGCCGGCAAGGGCCAGAGGGCGGGGGCACAGCAGAGCGTCGCTCCCTCCGTCCCCAGCACCCTCCCTGTCCCTACCACACCTCACAGTGCTGGCCGGGGTTCATGGGGGAGCCCAGCGGGCAGCCGAAGTGCTCAACAAAGTCCCGGGAGTTGCTCAGGGTGCCGATGACACGGTACTTGTCTGGGCTGTGGGGGTCGGTCACCAGCCCTTCGTGGGAGCTCTCGGGTGTCCGCACGGAGCACCACACCTGCAGAGAGGGAATGGCCCCAGGGATTCCCAGTGGATGGGGGATTGTGGAGCGGCTCTGAGGGACCTTGAAGAGATGACCCCACCATCCCGCTCTGCCCTACCTGTGCGAAGCCCACAAAGAAAAGCTGGTGGTTAGTGAGCCCCAGGGCTGGCAGGTGCTTCTCCTCTCCGTTCTTCTGCAGCCAGGACTTGTACGCCTGCAGGAGAGGTGCCCTGAAGCCCGCGGCAGGGACTGACAGGTGCTGGGGTCTGCATCCCCTCAGGATAATGGCACTTACATTGTAGGCTGCCTTGAGCCCACCATTGTCAGCAATGTTCTCGCCCAGCGTCTGCCGGCCATTGACCTTCTCATGGTGGACGGTGTAGTGGCCGTACTGCTCTGTCATGCATGCTGTCCGGTTCTTGAAGGCCTCCAGGGAGGAGTTCTGCCACCATGGCCGCAGGTTGCCCTCCTTGTCATACTCCCGTCCTGTGGGGCCAAGCATTGGGGCAGGGTGGTATCAGAGGACAATGGCTCCCTGCAGAGCCCCCACTGTAAGGGGTCCCAAAGCAGGGTGGGGTGTGATGGGAACAGCCTCAGGGGACACTGGGGGACCTGGTTCCTTGGGTCCATACTCAGGCTGAGGTTGTGTTCCCTAGCCCCTGCTCTGCACAGACTCAGCCTGTGCTTGAGCTGTTCCCTGGTGCATCCCTGCTGACTCAACCCGGATTTATCACCGCAAATTCCCCCTATCTCTGGGGCTGTGGTGAAGGCACAAAGCAGAGTGGATGCAAGAGGGACCCATCCTACGCCCCACAGGGAAGAGGATGAGGATGGGGACGGGGCTGCAGACACTGTGTCCTCACCAAGCAGATGGAGCGAAAGCTGCACAGAGAAGCCGGGGGAAGGTATCGGCAGGTGCCACCTGGGGAGACAGGACGATAGAAGGGGTGGTGGCCGGGGGGCACGAGCACGCATGATGCAATGGATGGCAAAGCGGTACCCCTGTGTGCCCATAGCACCCCCTCCCCACATCCAGGGCATGAAGGTAATGGGGACTGGGGCTGGTGCTGGGCTCTCACCTTGGTCGTCGAATGCGTGGGTCAACTCATGTCCCATCACCACACCAATGCCACCAAAATTAAGGGCTCTGTGGGGCCACGTGAGACAGTGCCAGGTAAGTGTGGGGAAATGGTGCTCACAGCCAACCCCTGGTTTGGGCACCTCTCCACAGCAGGGGCATCCCTTCTGTGACTGAGGCACCCAATAAGACTCTGCTCTGCTTGAAACCTAGCTGGAAATGAGGGGACACTGCTGGCCCCATGGGGACTACAAGATGTGAAAAGCCTTGAGAGATCCTCAAGCCCCTTAAGGCTTTGCTTCATGGGGTAGTCTGTGGGGTGTTCTGCCTGATCCAGCCCATGCACCCCTCGCCTTCAAATGACAACCCCCATCCCCATGCCAGGCTCACTTGGGGTGGTTGCGGGCGTAGAAGGGAGCCTGCAGGATGCCAGCAGGGAAGACGATCCCATTCTTGGTGGGCAGGTAGTAAGCGTTGACTGTCTGCGGAGTCATGCTCCACCTGGGGCAGGGAGGGTCAGTAGGGAACAAGCAGGGATGTGTCCCTTCTGCCCCCTGCCCTGGCATCCTCCTGTGCCATCTCCCACCACTGGTCCCTTGTGCTGCATTGCCCAGGTTTGGCACTGCTGCCCCCACCCCATGATCAAAGGACCCTGTCATAGGGACAAGCCAGACACACCACGGTGACCCACAGTGTTATGCAACCCCATGGAGGGACTTCCTCACAGTGAACCAGTGCCAGCCAGGCCGTGCTGCGGACAGTGCTTTGACACGGTGCTGGAGTCTCACCCTCCACCCCATCTTGGACCCTGCCTCTTACTGGTCTCGGTTTGGAGGTTTCCGAAGCTGGTCGGCCATCACTTTGGCAGAGAAGTTGTAGAAGTTGAGCATGTTCTGGAAGAAGGAGTCCTCCGAGACCTCATACTAGTGAGGAAGAGGAGGGATGAGAAGGCAGCCACTGGGGTGGTTCCCCCCATCCTGGCCCAAACACGCCTGGTACTGAGGTAGCTCTGTGTAACACCCCGCCCCAGATGGCTCTGCCAGAAAGGGACATTGCCCCCCAAAGCAGGGACAAGAATCCCTCCCCACATGCTGGGTGCCCCCCTACCCCATCATAGACATCATCCAGCTCCTTGTTGTCCAAAATGAAGTCAGGGAAGCCGATCATATCATAGATGGCGTCTGCCTGCAAGGGGAGAGGCCCCAGCAGTGAGTGGGTTGGGGGCCCTATGGGACAGGGGGAGGACTTCAACCCACTGCTTTCCCTAGGGTCACCTTCTCCTTTGCAGCCTGCCTGGTCTTCTCATCCATCCAGTCCAGTTGGTCCAGAGACACCTCAAAGGCTGCCCGGATTTCGCTGATCATCTCCTCAGCCTGGCAAGAAGAATGAATGAAGCCCTCCCTGTCCTCCACAGCCCCTTGGGCAGGGACAGGATGGACAGGATGTGACCCCTGGGGTTGGGGGTCCCACTTCCCTGATCCAAACCTTCCACCCTGGGGTTTTGAGGGGGAAATAAGGGATCCCACAGACAGTGATGGAGAAGGGATGGGGGCAGAAATGTCCTCACAATAGCCTTGCTGTCCCGATCAAAGGTGGCTTTGACAAAGAGAGAACCCAGAGCAAAGCCCAGTGTGTCATCTGTATTGGAGATGCAGGTTTGCCAGCGGGGTGTGCAGGACTGCGGGAGTGAGACAGGGTCCATGAGAACCCCTGTCCCCTCCCCTGCTTCACTTCACCCAGCCCAGCTCTGCAAACTTCCCAGGGGGGAGAGCCTTAGCAGCTAAAACCCCATCCCAAAATATGATCCTTGGGTTTCTTCTGCAGCATCCCAAGGGCAGAGTTGCCTCTGTCTGCTTCCAGGCCGGGGGCACAGAGGGCTGGTCCCTGGGACCCCAGTTACCTTCCTGGTGCCATAGAGTGTCTCTAGCAGCTTCTCCTGAGCTGTCTCAAAGCGCTGGTCCAGGCTGGAAGCTGTCTTCTGCACCAGGTTCCAGATCAGGTAGTTATTCAGGACACTGTGGGGACAGAGGTGCTATGGCTTGCCATGATCCATTGGGATGCCCAACCCACTGGCAAGCCCAAAACTTATCCCACCATAGAGGCAACCCAAAATGAGGCATAGCTAGGGATGTACAGGACCCTCACCTCCTGTCAGTGCTGTTGATAAGGTCAGAGACCAGCTGGAGGTAGGTGTCCCCATACACCACCACAGGCTCTGTGTCTGCCAGCTCCAGCGGGGCCAAGGCGTAGGACAGGTAATCCAGCCAGTCGATGGCAGGGGCCAGAACCTGGAGGGGACATGGGGAGGCAGCACCTGGGTGTTTGGTGTGGCTCTGCCCCATCCTGCTCAGCATAGAAGGGATCCCAAGGTTCCTCACCACCCCACATCCCTTCCTTACACCCCACTGGGTCCCTGCTCTCAGTGCTGGAGGACAAGGAGGAGACTCTGCCATGCAAAGTGGCAGCTCCCCTCAGAACCTAACGGGGTGATGAGCATCTTACTCCAGTGCTATACAGTGCATGTCCTATAAGTGGGGCTACACTGTGTTCTGGGGTGGGGGGGCAGCAGTGGGCAGGAACTCTTTGCTGTCCCACTGGACAACTGCCCCCTCATGTCCCCAGAGGGTTTTCATAGGCTGTGCCTTGCTCACCTGCAGCTCAGCAATGCTCATCTTGTGGTAGATCTTCTCATCATCCCGCCGCTCAGCCTGAGGCACAGTGATGTTGGCCAGCTGGGTTTCGAAGTCCAGTACTTGCTGCATCTGGAGGCGGGTGGGCTCTGGCATTCCCCCAAGCAGTGTGCCCAGCTCCACCATGTAGTCCAAGTATGCTGCCAGGACCTGGTGGGACCCCAAGCCCCAGCTCAGCACCGACCACAGCTCATCCCACATGAGCTGGTTTCTGACCCACTGCCTGAGCACAGTACCACCTGAAGGCAGAGTGCAAACGCCAGGTGTGCCCCAGTGCAGTTTTCCCCAACTGCTGCTCAGTGCTCAGCCTCACCCTCTCATTTGCAGTCTTGTTCAGGTAGTAATCCCGTGATGGGAGGAAAAGCCCGGACTGGTCCACCTAGGGGGAGAGGGGTGCAGCATGGGCAGCCCAGTGCCCTTCCCAGTTTCTGCCATCCCTTGGTGCCAAAGTTCCAACCTGGATGATGTTGCTGTTGGAGCTCTTGGAGTCCGCACCCACATATACCGTGAAGAAAGGGGTTGCCCGGTATGTGCCTGACACCATCTTCAGTACCTCCATGAAGCTGGTCTGATTCCAGGAGCCAGTGACATTCCATCCCCCGATCTGCCGGTAGACGGACCCAGCACCTCAAGGACGGATGGGGTCTTTTCCCGAGGGTTGCCCCCTCCCCAGTTACACAAAGAGCCAAGTGGAACATATGGTGGGCTGAACCCCAACAGCTCGGCTGCCATGTGGATGGCCGCCCACCTTTTCAATGAGCTCCATGAGGGGCTGGGAGCCCAGCTCCTCTATCCTCTGCTCCTTGAGGCAGGACAGGTAGTACCGCTGCGTTTTTCGCTCTGCCTCACTGCTGGAGTTGAAGGTGGTGTTCTCTGTGGGAGGCTGTGGGTCAGCCCTGGGTACACCAGGGCTCTGCCCACCTGCGCCCAAAGGCCACCCCCTGTGGTGGCCATGACTGCCCCTGTGCTCACCTAGGAGATGTTTCATGATGGCCTGGTTCTGGTCCCAGATGCTGTTGAAGGTGCTCCACTTGGAGCGCCCATTGGGCAGTGGGTTCCTCTTGATCCATCCCCCACAGGAGTACTGGTAGAAGTCCTGGCATGGGTCTGTCTCCACATCCAGGGCCTCCAAAATCTTGCTGGCCACCCGGACACAGGCGTCTGTCAGGCATGTGCTGTGAGAGGGATCTGGCAGGAAAGGCATGCCCGGAACTGTATGCTGGGGAAACTGAGGCATGGAGCAGGGCCAAGTCCTGCTTGTTCCCTGGGGTGCCCCTACCTACCTCTGCGGTACTGGATGGCCAGGGCGACAACAGCGATGCCCAGTAGCAGAGCCAGGGAGAGAGCAACAGCGCAGAGCACTAGCTCCAGCTGGCTGCGTGATGCCAGGCGGCTCAGCAGTGGCCCCGGCCCCTTCCGAAATCCGACCTGGGCAGGAGGAGCAGGACCTTCCATCACACCGTGGGAAACTAAGCCTCACTGCTTCCCCTCCCCTACTGCTCCCTGGCGCCTGTCTCAGAGCAGACCAGGACACCAGCCCCAGTGAGCCAGGGGTAGTTGCTGGCAGCCCCCACCACCACAAGGAAGGACGATGGCCCGGGCAAACTCTGCCGCATTTTGGCTGCCTCCCAGCACATCCCTGGAGACAGCCAGGGCTGCCTTGGCTTCGAGCCCTGCTCCCACTGTCTGCCTGGCAGGATCTGGCTGAGGGTGATGAGGGGGACTGAAAAGAATGGAGAGGGGAAGGATGGAGGGGCCAGGGCAGACCTCACCTCCACGCTCTCAGGAGAAGCACTGCCATCCCCCACCGGCTCTGGCCCCTCGTCGTCTTGCAGAGTGGCACGCTTGTAGTCAGGCATCTGCCAATGGAAGTAGCAGGCTGAGATGGGGGCAAGGGGATGGCAGCCCTCCTCCTGCTATGTCCTCCAGCTCTTACAGTGAGGGCTGGTGCCCACTCAGCAGGTGTTCATGGGGGCCGCGACAGCTCCTAAGCCCCCTCCATGCACCTGGGTCTCCCCCAGAGGTTGTCCCCAGTACCAGCTGCCCCAGGAAGCATGGGGACAGCTGCCGGCGGTGGGGCTCAGGGGCTCCTGCCGGAGCATCCCTCCACGTCGCCATGGCAGCCGTGGCATCAGCCTTCCCGACAGGTGCCACATCGCCACGGAGATGTGGTCCCTGTTGCCAGGCAACCATTGCCTAGTGCTGCTGCCTTGCCCCTCCCTCCCCGCCTGGAACTTTCCATGCAGATGTGCACTAGTCCGAAACATCTGGAACCAACTCCCACCCCATCCTGGCCCCGAGGGTGCCAGGGGTGCAGGGCTGAGCCTGTGTGGGGGAAGAGGAGGCACTACCAAGGGGGTCAGCTGTCAGGGCAGGACTCACTCCCTCTTAGCCTTGTGGGGCAGCCCGGCAGGGGCTGCTTACACTGACCCAGGCATGATGACTGCTGAGGACTCAGCCAAGAGGCAGGTGGTGGAACTGAGCCAGCAGCTTTGCAGGGGGAGATGAACGGGAGGAAAAAGCTGGAGGCTTTGGTGAAAGAGAATCAGCAATGCTGCTGGTTGTGAGCTCCAGAGTTAACACTCTGGTGAGTTGTGGCTCACCCTCCAGTCTGCTGCAGTCTAAAGTGGATACTGTGGGGCTTCCTACAGGGCTGGTGTTGGGGGTCAGGAGGGAACTGAAGCAAGACGAGTGATGGGCAGGGGATGAAGCAGAACAACTGTCCTGTGCCTGGCTCTGCCCACTGCCTTCCCACTGGAGTGGGGGCTTCACCAAGGGCTGCCGCAGCAGTCGAGTGTGGGGCTGAGATTGACAGTTGGCAGGAACCCCCTGCTAGGGTGGTTTCCAAGGAGCCACCACCATTAGGAGGCACGTCTTGGCATTCCTGTGGGAACTTGGCCAGCTGGGCACCCCCACTGCCTCAGCTCCCCCAACACACTCTTCTCCCTCCCATGGTGGTCCTCATCCTCCTGGGTACCAGCTGGCAGCACCCGTCCCCAGAACCTCCTGGCTCTCTTAAAGCAGAAGCATGAGGTCCTGTGGGTCCTCCTGCCCCCTCTGTGGGGCTAAGACCCGTGGGTCCTTGTTCCCCCAGGGATACTACTTTGGGGGACACACTATGAGCAGCATCAGTGCACCCCATGTGGGCTTCATGTGTCAGCAGAGCAGGGTCTGTGGGGCCATTTCTGAACCACCCCAGCTCCCTCTGCCCAATGCCAGACAGGGACTTCCTCTGTCTTCTCTCAGCTATGGGGGACGGTGGCTCTCCAGCCCTCCAGTTCCCCCAGCTTTGGCTCCACACAACCCCCTGCACCCCCAAGATTGTCACCCTCTGAGATGTGACCCCCGGCACCCCTCGGTCCTTCCATTTCCTTCAACCTTCCAAACCTCAGGCTTTCCTCTGCTCCTGNCGCCGGGCCCCCGCCGCCGCCGCAGCGCCGCCTGCCTCCGCTGCCGCCATGGCCCGCACCGGGCACCGCGCCGCCACCGCCAGCGGCACCGGGCAGGGATGGGGCCACGCCGGACGGATGGAGGCGCCGCGGCTGGTACCGGCTGGGCGCCGCCCGGAGGCACCGGGCGGGGGGAGACGCTCGGCCGGCGCCCTGTAGGGTGGCTGGAGCTGGAACACCGATGTCCAGCCCGGTCGTACCGCTGCCCTCCACCCGGCCCGGCCCCGCCGCCAAGGTGACCGCCGTGCGCTCGGGAAGAGCCGCACCGGTACGGACGCTGGTACCTTCACCGGCACGGTCACCCCCATCTCTGCCGGCACTTACAGCGGTACCTGCGCTGGCACTGCTGCCTGCTACCACACCGCGAGCAGCACCGGGAACCTCACCGGCACTCAGACTGCAACAGGGAGATCCCACCCCGCGCCCAGGCTCAGGCTACAGCACGTACTGGCACTGGATACTGGCACCGGCACTGGGATCGCAATGGTGCACAGCCCAGCCCACCCTGTACCCAGGCACACACTGACTGAAACCCCATTCTGGTACCCCGGGGCACCCTGAGGTCACCCACAGCCCTGTGCTACCTCCCAGGGGTGACAGGGTGGCACAAAGAGCTGTGCACAGTCGCTGCCGTGGTGGTGAGCGAGAAGGTCACGGCTGTGCACAGCCTCACATCCTGCCCTGACACTTCCCAACCCATCCCAGACAGGGTGTCACTGACGGTCACCCACCCGCTGCCCGAGGTGCTGCCAGGAGGGTGCAGGGGTGTCTGGGTGCAGAGTCCCCCCTACCCTGGCTGTGCAGATGCTCAGGTGTCACAGCTGAACAGATGTCGGTGGGGAGATGCCTGGCACCGCACACCTTGCCCGGGGTTCCGCAGCGGGCATAGCCCGATGCCCGGGAGGATGTAAGGTACCCCTGGGGATCCCGAGGGCACAGAGTGGCACATGTGCGCAGGACGGGTGTGTGTGTGCACGGCAGGAGGGTACCCACGGGAGTACCCATGGGTGTCCGTGGCGTGTCGGCTCGGTACCGAGCCCGCCTGCCCGGGCAACGTCACGTCACTCGCCCGACTCCGGCGACACCAGTGCCCCATGCCAGGGTGACGGATCTCCGATTCTCTCTCTCCGTCCCTGGCTACCAGTGCTCCCCAGCAGTGCCGAAGCCCCGGGACGGGCCGCTCCCCCACTGTCGCTTCCCGATGCCGGTGCAGAAGTCGGAGCAGAGACACGCGGAGCCGCCTCGCCCCCCCGCTCGCCCCACCACCCCGGCGCGCGGCGGTGTCGTCACGGAGCCGCGGGACGGTGATTGGCTGCGAGCGGCGGCGCAGGCGCGGGGTGGCGGCAGCGGCGGCGAGAGTGGCCATGGACGCGGGCGGTGGCGGCGGACAGAGCCGGGTACAGGGCGGCCCCGGGTCGGGCGGCGACGAGAAGCCGACGCCACCCTGGGGCCGGGACCGCCGAGACCCGCCCGCGGGTCCCGACAAGGAGCAGGAGCTGGTGAGCGCCGCCTCTACCGAGGCCGCCGCTGAGTCACGGCGCGGCCGGCACCGCGTCCCCGGAGTGCCATGACGTCATCGCGTATCACGGGGTGGCCTCTGGGGTCACCGGGGATCCCTGCGGGAGGCGGGACGGGACGTCGTGGGGGTATCCGTGTGACGTAGCTGGAGGTCCCGGCTGTGAGGCGGGGGGTGTGTGTGTGGTGGGGAGGGGGCTTCGAGGGAAGATGACTCTGGAGGGGGGTGAGGGGAGCCGCTGTGTAATCGATGTGTGGGTAGCAGCGGGGACTGGGAGGGGACTGGGATCCTCCCTTGTGGCATTGGGTGGGGAGTGCCTGGTACTGAGGGTTCCCGCAGAGGGGTCTGAGTGGCAAATCCCTCTCTGGGAGGTGTTTCAGAGTAATGGGGGAGATGATTCTTGCGCTAGTCTCTTTAGTGGCTTTCTCACCAGTAACGAGGGCATTGAACCCCCAGCAGTCCTGGGGCAGGGTGATGCCCTGGGGAAGGGGATTGCTGTGCCTGGCCCCTTCACAGCTTAGGGGTGACAAAACTACTTCTGTCACATCGGGTCTACCTTGCTGTCTAATGCTTTCTGCTGTGTGCTTTGGTAGTCAGAGGAAGACAAGCAGCTGCAGGATGAGCTGGAGATGCTCGTGGAGCGCCTGGGGGTAAGTCTGGAGATGTGGAGGAGCAGAGCCCAGCCAGGAATTGAGTTTGTCTGTTTTTTACTTGTGGCTGCTCCTTGTGCAGCAGAGATGGGGGAGTTTCACCTGGAGAAGGGCCCTTCCTTGGCTCCTGAGGTCTGTCCTCCAGCCCTGCTGCCCATGTGACCAGTGCTCAAGGGACATCTCCTTCTTCTTGTGTGGGTGGCTTTCTGCCCTGCTTTGCTGGCCCTCCCCACCACTTTGGCTGAGAGAGGCAGCTCAGGGTGGGGGCTGCTCTGCTCAGACCCTTGGCTGTGTCTGGTGGGATGGTGGCTCAGGAAGCAGCTCTCTGACAGGTAGTTTCCATGTGCAGGAGAAGGATACATCCCTCTACCGCCCAGCCCTGGAGGAGCTGCGCAGGCAGATCCGCTCTTCTACCACCTCCATGACCTCTGTTCCCAAACCCCTCAAGTTCTTACGGCCCCATTATGGCAAGCTGAAGGAAATCTATGAGAACATGGCTCCAGGAGAGAATAAGGTAAAGGCTCTTGGCTACACCATCCCATGTAGCTAGGAGATGGTGCTGGGACCTCTAGACCTTGTGGTCCAACATCAGCCTCTGTGTCTTGCTCTGGTGGATTATAATTTACTAAGGCTGTGCCTTTGCTGCCCATGATGGTTTATGGGTGCAGAGACACTGCTGTGTCACTGACCAACCTTGCTTCCCCATGCCTGGCATGTGTATAGACCTCTGCACTCTTTCCCCAGCGCTTTGCAGCAGATATAATTTCTGTTCTGGCCATGACCATGAGTGGGGAGCGCGAGTGTCTGAAATACCGCCTGGTGGGCTCCCAGGAGGAGCTGGCGTCTTGGGGACATGAATATGTCAGGTAAGCCTGGGGTGGTGGAAACAGGATTTGGGAAAGGACAAGGGCTCTGGGATTTCTTTTAGTACTTTGACTCTGGGAGGTGTTCCAACTTGGTGGGCTTGTGTTCAGCTGCCCCTGTCACATCTGCATGCGTCACCTTTTCATCTCTCCGCAGTGATTTCCTGGCTGCAAAGATCTTACCGCTGTGGTCTCTGCAGTTTCTGCTCTTAACCCTGTTCCTCCTTTGAACTTGTCCCCCAATAAGCTTTTGTAGGAGTGTGAAGCCCCTCTAGACACAGCCCTAACTAACTGGTAGCAGCTGCTCCCCATTCTTGGGCCAGGTGAAACTGGTTTCTGTGGTGGTGATGTCCCTTTGTCCCTGCAGGCATTTGGCAGGGGAGGTGGCCAAGGAGTGGCAGGAGATCGATGAGGCTGACAAGGCTCAGAGGGACACACTCCTCACCCTGGTCAAAGAGATCGTCCCGTACAACATGGCTCACAATGCAGAGCATGAGGCCTGTGACCTGCTCATGGAGATTGAGCAGATGGACATGCTGGAGAAGTACATTGATGACAACGCCTACTCCAAAGTGTGCCTCTACCTGACCAGGTGAGGGAGCCCAGCAGGCTGAGGTGCTGGAGGGACCCTGGTCCCTGGAGGGATGAGATTACTTGACATGGTCATCACCCTCATGTCTGTCTCCTTTTCAAAGCTGTGTAAGCTATGTCCCAGAGCCTGAGAACTCTGCTCTCCTGCGCTGTGCCCTGGGCATTTTCCGCAAGTTCAACCGCTACCCTGAAGCGCTGCGCCTGGCTCTGATGCTCAATGATGTGGAGCTGGTGGAAGACATCTTCACTTCCTGCAAAGATGTGTAAGCAGAGACTTATTCCCTGCCCACAGAGCCCTTCATCCGTCATAGAGGGGCGTTTTTGGGTTCCCCATCTGGGAAGAGATGTGTTGGATCCTGCCACCACCAGACGTGTCTGGGGGTTTGGACTGAGACTCTTGTCACTGAAACGAAGGTGGGCGAGAGTGGATGATCTCTAGACTGCTGTTGTGTACCCCTAGAGCAGGGCAGGCTGGCTCTTCCTTTGTGGAATGTGTTTGTGCTGAGGCTGGCTGGGGTCTGGGCATTTGTGAAACCTCTTTTCTCTGCACAGAGTTGTCCAGAAGCAGATGGCCTTTATGCTGGGCCGCCATGGGGTCTTCCTGGAGCTCAATGAGGATGTGGAGGAGTACGAAGACCTGACTGAGATCATGTCCAATGTCCAGCTCAACAGCAACTTTCTGGCTTTGGCCAGAGAGGTAAGTGTCCCCGCTGGGAGAACCCTGCTCTGCCTCCAGCTGTAGCGGTGACTGCTCTGGCTCTATGGCAAGATCTAGGAAAAGATCTTTCATCCCTGTGAGCTTGGCCAGGCACCTCTTGGAGAGGTTGCCACTGTGTGGTGGTTGTCCTGGGCTGGGCTGGCGAGGAGGTAACCTCCTTCTCTCATTTCTGCAGCTGGACATCATGGAGCCCAAAGTGCCAGATGATATTTACAAAACCCACCTGGAAAATAACCGTAAGGGCTTATTTTGTGGTCTCTCTTATCCCTGCTTGTGGGGAATTTCTGGGGCTGCAGTGAACCCCTAGGCTGGTACTGTGTATCCTGAGGTGGTAGATGGCTTCTCCACCATCTCTGATCTGGTGTGGAGCGGACTCCACTGCCTGCTGTGGGTTTGGGGTTTTCCTTTCTGCCTGTAGTGGGACAAGTTTTCATTCCCCTGTACTGTGGGATGGTTGTGGCGGAGGGCTAGCGGACTTTTATCTCTCTGCTTGGCTCATCTTGATGTTGTTACCCAGGGTTCGGGGGCAGCGGTTCCCAAGTAGATTCAGCACGGATGAACTTGGCCTCCTCGTTTGTGAATGGCTTTGTGAACGCTGCTTTTGGCCAGGACAAGCTGCTGACGGATGATGGCAATAAATGGTTGTACAAGAACAAGGACCATGGTGAGGGAGCCAGCTGCTGGGCAGGGACTTTGAGGTGCTGCTAAGCCTGGGGTCCTGATGAAAGGTCCTCTGTGGAGCTACTGAAAGCCGGGTTGCAGGACATGGCTGCCACTGGGCTGCCTTGTGTTGGGATGTCCCTGGCCACCACCTGGCATAGGCATCGGTTTAGGGCTGACATGGGTTCTTCTCCCCTGACACTACAGGGATGCTGAGTGCTGCAGCCTCACTGGGCACGATACTGTTGTGGGATGTGGATGGGGGACTCACGCAGATCGACAAGTACCTTTACTCCTCAGAGGATTACATCAAGGTTGGTGGCATCAATCCTGGTACCAGCTCTGCAGCTGTGTGGATCAGTTATGGGATAGCTAAGGGACTGGCTTGGGGAATGGTTGACCTGAGTTGGCTATGTAGCTTCTGCCTAGAAAGGGTTCATATGCCCTGTGTCCTGGATATTTGAGTGTCACACAGCAAGGGCTTTTAGGGCCTGCCTGAGGTACTTTTTGGGGTTCTTTTGTCACAGAGTTATGATCTGGACTCATTGTGCTTGCACTGTTCAGTTGGATCCAAGTGTCATTGCTCACTTGATACCAACTTGCCTGTTCTGAGGAGTGGGTGTAATGTAGGGTGACATTAGTGAGTAGCTGGCAGGGAGTTTTGTGTGTTGGTGGTCAGCACATGACAGTGTTTCTGCCTTGCAGTCCGGAGCCCTCCTGGCTTGTGGCATTGTCAACTCAGGGGTGAGGAATGAGTGTGACCCTGCCCTGGCCCTCCTGTCTGACTATGTCCTCCACAACAGCAACACGATGAGGATTGGAGCCATTTTTGGGTAAGGGCCTGGTCCTAACCTCCCTGTGCTGCGCAGAGTGGTGCAGCCCACCTCACACTCCCCTGTGTTTTCCACAGGCTGGGGCTGGCATACGCGGGCTCCAACCGTGAGGATGTCCTGACTTTGCTGCTACCTGTTATGGGAGACTCCAAGTCCAGCATGGAGGTAGGGAGCAAGGCAGGGTTCACCTGGAGGTTCATGCTTCCCCACGCAGTCCCCAGCATCTTCTGGAATACTATATAACTGTCCTATAACTGGTTGGGCTCCAGGAGCAAAGCTCCATGTCCCTGTGTGGTGCTGTGCCAGAAAAGCATGACTGTTTTCTTCATCTGAGCTTCTCCCATTATGGGATTGCAGTGGATGTGGAAATGTAGGAAGCTATCAGGTCTCACAAATAGCCCAAGTATTTGCATGTAACAGAGACCAAGGGTACTCAGTGTTCTTTTAGGCTGGGCTGTTGGACTGCGCAGACCTTGCCCCAAGCTATGGGCCAGCTCACTGTGTGCTGTCTCCATGTACAATCTGACTTCTGTCCTTCACCAGGTGGCTGGTGTGACTGCCTTGGCCTGCGGGATGATATCGGTGGGTTCCTGCAATGGGGATGTCACCTCAACCATCCTCCAGACCATCATGGAGAAATCAGAGACGGAGCTGAAGGACACGTATGCCCGGTGGCTGCCGCTTGGCCTGGGCTTGAACCACTTGGGTAAGACTGGATGGTGACAGCACCTCATGGGTTGGAGGATGGGGTGGGAGCATTCCTCCACTGCTGTCTTCTAACCATCTTGCCTTCCCTGGCAGGGAAGGGAGAGGCAATTGAGGCCATCTTGGCAGCGCTGGAAGTAGTGTCGGAGCCATTTCGCAGTTTTGCCAACACGCTGGTGGACATCTGCGCGTATGCGGGTGAGTTGGGTTGAAAAGGCAAAAGAGGCAGGAGCAGATTCTGGGCTCTCCTGCTGATCTTGACCCTCTGTCCTACCTCCAGGTTCAGGCAATGTTCTAAAGGTGCAGCAACTCCTGCACATCTGCAGTGAGCACTTTGACTCTAAGGAAAAAGAGGAGGACAAGGATAAAAAGGACAAGAAAGAGAAAGAGAAGAAAGAGAGCTCAGCTGACATGGGGGCTCACCAGGTAGGGACGTGTGGGGCAGGACCTGGCTTTGGAGGGATTCCTAAGGCCCTTGTGGGATCAGAGCTAGAGGAAAACAGCCCCAGCAGCATCCCCTGCTCACTCTGTCGTCATGGGCTTAGAATGGGACAGGGGCTGGGAGGATTTGTATTTTGGGCAGGTTGTTCCCTGCCTGATGCTCAGTAAACGTGTCCCCACAGGGCGTAGCAGTGTTGGGGATTGCACTCATTGCCATGGGTGAGGAGATTGGTGCTGAGATGGCCCTGCGCACGTTTGGCCACCTGGTGAGTGACACTGGAGTGACACTGGAGGGGACTGCACAAGCCAGGAAGGAACTGGGAACAGAGTGGGTTATGCCTTGGAGCTCTGTAGGCTGAGTCTAACACTCGCCTCCCTTCCATGCAGCTGCGGTATGGGGAGCCCACCCTCCGCCGTGCTGTGCCCCTGGCCCTGGCACTTATCTCTGTCTCCAACCCTCGGCTCAACATCCTTGACACCCTCAGCAAGTTCTCCCATGATGCTGACCCTGAGGTCTCTTACAACTCCATCTTTGCCATGGGCATGGTGGGCAGTGGTAAGGCTGGGAGATGGCTTGGTCTGGAGCTTGTTTGGGGGGGAAGGTGGGAGGCCTGAGCTTGTATCCCACTCTCCCATGCACCCCCAGGTACAAACAACGCCCGGCTGGCAGCAATGCTGCGACAGCTTGCCCAGTATCATGCCAAGGACCCCAACAACCTCTTCATGGTGCGGTTAGCCCAGGTGATGATGCACTTGCTGCTTCTAGTGGGGAAGGGCCATGTTGGAGTCCCTGCCCTGGATGTGGGAGGAGTGTCCTCAGGGTATCAACCTCCTACTGGGCAGGGCTGGGGGCCCCAGGCATTTATCCCCTACAACACTCTCATATGTTTTCTCTACCTCACCAGGGCCTGACTCATCTCGGCAAAGGAACGCTCACCCTGTGCCCCTACCACAGTGATCGCCAGCTCATGAGCCAGGTGGCCGTGGCTGGGCTGCTGACTGTCCTTGTGTCCTTTCTGGATGTGCGCAACAGTGAGTACTGTGGGCTTGGCCCTGAGACCTGTCCTGCCCTGCCCTGCAGGGTGGCCGTTGCTCAGCTCTTATCTCCCCTCCAGTTATCCTGGGCAAGTCCCACTATGTTCTCTACGGCCTTGTTGCTGCCATGCAGCCCCGCATGCTGGTCACTTTTGATGAGGAACTGCGACCTCTGCCTGTCTCGGTTCGGGTGGGACAGGTAAGGGACAGCTAGAGCTGGTAATATGGTTGCTCTGGTGTCCCTGTCTGTCCCTGACATTTACCTTGCTCCTCTTGTGCAGGCTGTGGATGTGGTGGGCCAGGCGGGCAAGCCCAAAACCATCACTGGCTTCCAGACTCACACAACACCAGTGTTGCTGGCACATGGAGAGCGGGCAGAGCTGGCCACAGAGGAGCATGTGCCTGTGACACCCATCCTGGAGGGATTTGTGATCCTACGGAAGAACCCNGAAAAAAATCTAGTTTATTTGTTTTTATTACTGAGAGTCAAGGAAATAAACTATGCGGAGACTCTAGTGCTGCTGTACCCTCCTTGTCTTTGGGCTGTGGGCTCTACTCTGATCCCTTTTGAGGGTGTTTGCTGTCCAGGAGGCCTGGGCTTGGGGCAGACTCCAAGAAAAGGGGTGCACACAGTTGCGGGATGCCGTGGGTGCTCCTCCTCCCCCTGGCTTCCACTCCCCACCTTGTCCTGGGTTTGGCTTCTGCTCCTCCCCATCCTGTGCCTGAAGTGTGCAACTTCCCTTCCCATTGCCTGGCTCCTGCTTCAGCCTGGTGGAGCCCAGTTGGGGGATTCTTGGGTTGAGCTTCAGCTGTACCCTTGTGTCTTCTGGGCTCTGCCAGTGTTGGGTGCTGCTTCAGTGCTGGCACAGGGTTAAAATTGGTGAGGGGGTGTGGTGTTGGCAAAATCCCATACCCTGTTTCCTAAACCATCAGTGTCCACAGGCTGCCCTGCCCTAGCTGGGTGATGCTGGCTGGGAGGGTTCTGGTGTTTAGGGTAAAATCGGTTGCGCAAACTCTCAGAAGCCCTAAGGTTGAGGTTTCCTTTATTGGCGCCAAGACAGGCGGAGGACCGTTCCTCAAAGCATCCTCACGGCAGAAACTGCATTTTACAGACAGGTCATACATATTCAATTTGCTGTCATCATAGTCTTATACATATTCATTATTCATTTGCATATGCTAATTATTCTTGCGGCTGCACACTCTGACCCTCTGGTGGTCTGTGTGGTTGGGGGCTTCTTTCATTATCCTCCTTCAACTACCTCTGCAGCTAGTTTTTCACTCTGGCCCTCCTGGCTGGTCTCCAGCCCTTGCTCATCCTTCATAACCAGGGGCACATGTCCCAGTTCTTGTTATCTACTGGCCTTCAGACTGATTTATTGCTAACACCAGTGCAGACTTCAAAAGAGTTCTTTTGTTCTTCAACTCTTGATTCACTCTGCTCTTTAACATCCTTAGCTGTGCTAATGCGTGCCTGCATTTAACTCTGCTTCAGTGTCACTGGGGCTGGGTGGGTGCAGGGGCTGTGCCCGCACAGTGTCCTAGGAGGCTGGGGCAGATGTGGGGTGCTGAGGCCCAAGGGAAGCTGGACAGGTGCAGGGTAGGGATAAGGTACTCTGTCCTGAGGGGTGCAGGGTGGAGGCCATATTCCCCGTGGGTGCAAAGGTGAGAGCACATGCCAATAGATGCTGGTCCCCGGGTGGGGCTGGTGCAGGTGAGTGTGGGCCCAGATGGTGTAGCTGGGGTGATCTTGGATCCTGGGTGGGTGCAAATCCTGGGTGGATGAAAGTGGGATTGAGGTCAGGTCCCAGATGGGTGCAGACTGGGGCGAGGTTGGGTCCTGGGCAAGTGCAGGTCTGGCCCAGGCAGGTACATGTCGGGGTAAGATCAAGTTCCATGTAGATGCAGGTCAGGTCCGATGTGGGTGCAGGTGGGGTTGAGATCAGGTCCCGGGCGTCGCAGGTCGGGGTGAGGTCGTGCCCCAAGCGGGTGTCGGTCAGGCTCCGGTTGATGCCGCTTCTGTGAGGCTGTGGCACGCGCCACGTGCACCCGCACGGGCTGCTCGCGGAACGGCAGTGCGGTAGGCGTGGTCAACCCCGCGTGGGTGTGACCGACGGCGTTCCCCGCCCTCCCCCCGCGCCTGGGTTTGCGAGCGGCGGACTCACCCTGCTC
Source organism: Rhinopomastus cyanomelas (assembly GCA_013400115.1). Taxonomy (NCBI): domain Eukaryota; kingdom Metazoa; phylum Chordata; class Aves; order Bucerotiformes; family Rhinopomastidae; genus Rhinopomastus; species Rhinopomastus cyanomelas. The sequence continues at coordinate 1,903,220 of VXBP01005443.1, read as the reverse complement.
CATGTGATCTCAGCTCCGGCATCACGTGCTGAGGGGGAGGTGGCAGTCCAGAGCGGCTTCAGGCGCGGCGCCCCGCCCCCCACCCTAGCGTGCCCCACCCCCGTGGCGGCGGTGCGTCCCCGCCCCTGCGCGCGGCACGGCTCCGGAAATGGTCGTGCTGCGCTGCGCTGCGGCTGCGTCGGGCCGCGCGCGCTGAAGGAGACTGAAGGTAACG
>VXBP01005443.1:1882027-1902904 GCA_013400115.1 Rhinopomastus cyanomelas | reverse complement strand
CCGCCGCCGCCGCGGGGGGGAGGGGTGAGGGGAGCGGGCCCGCCGGATGCCGTATCGGGCCCCGCCGTACCGGCCCCATAATCGTTCCACGCCTCGGCCTCGCGCTGCCAATATAATGCCGGTGCCTTGGGTCTGCCCGGCAGTCCTGGGATAGAGTTGGTAGCGCTGGCCGGGCGGGCCTCCGCCTCGGCCTGGGGGTGAGGCCGGGCTCGGGCCTGGTGCCGCTGGCTGTTCCTGGCGCCGCGGCCTGGCCCGGCGAATCACCGCCGTGGCCCAGCAATCGTCGCTCGGACCGGGCCTGGCTGCCCATACTCCTCCTCCCCACTGCTAGAGCCTGGCCTTGGGCAGGGAACTCCTCGCCCCGCCGCGGGCCCAGCGCAGGCCCCGGGCTCGGCCTCACCCGGCGCGGGGGAGGCAACGACCGCGGCTGCTCCGTCTGTTGTAATCCCCCTCCCACATAACTCAGCGGTTTCCCCCCTTCGCGGAACGGGACCCGTCGCTCCCCGGGGTTGGTCGGGGAGGGGGCAACGCGGAGCCGGGTGGACTCCCCCGACTGATCCATGTCCCACTCTCTCCCAGACAGTCGGATGAACGGTCTCTGCAGGCCCGCTCAGCCGGCCCAGGTTTTTCCCGCGGGGGGGTGAGTATCCTGCTCGCTCCCGGTTGTGCCGGCGGTTGGTGACGGGGAAACCGGGAAGGCCGGGTCTTTCCCTGGGGGCGTCCCCATCCTCCCCACTCCCCCCCTTTTTCGGGGCCGACCCAGGCCCACGATGGGGAAGGACAGGGCACCGGGCTCTCAGTTTCTGGTGATACCACCGTGGGAGTGCAGCTGTCCCTACCACCTCCTGGAACCCTAGCAGGACTCATATGTGTTGGGTTTGTGGTTCTGCAGGATCCCACGATGGAATGGCAGCACTTCCCCACCTTTGTAGGGGGTCAGGGTGCCCTGTGGCCTTGCTGGAGTGCTGGTGGGGCCTGGTACCGGTGGGACGTGCCTGGCAGAGCCCTGCAGTGAGGCTGGCGTGCCTGGGCATCAGGTTACAGGAGGCACTGCGGCTCCCCCGGCTTCCTGTCCCATCCTCTGCTCCCTTGGGTAGCCCGGCCAGCAGTGGGCTTTCCTGGTGCCATGGGGTGCAGAGGACCCCTGTTGGGGTGCGGTTTTGGGGGGGCACCACCTCTACTTCCTGCCCTAGTGGCCTTTGCACTGGGCGGGGAAGAGCAGTGCAAGTTGCCAAGTCCCTCCCAACACAGGCAGGGGGTACCCTGAATGCTGGTGGTGGCAGAGGGTTCTGGGGTCCCCCAGGCGGAAGTGCTGGTGGTGTAAGGGTGGGCTGAGTGGGAAATGACACGGGAGCTGCTTCCTGCTCTTCCCGGTAGGCATTTGTGGTGTCTGCTGGGGACCCAGCACCACCAGCAGGAACAGGTTTGGCCAGCCAGGGGAAGCGCTTAGTAGGTCAGCTGGGGTGGAGACAGGCATGGCTGACGCCGGGGTGCCGCTGGCCCACCCAGCCCCTGGAGTGGGTATTGGTGTTGGGTCACGGCTACTGATGCCAGCTTTTATGGGTTGTCCAGCCAGGGTTCACAGTGTCACCTTTGGGGGTGGTTGGTTGTACTAATAGACATGGCTGGGTTTGGGGGGCTTTGCCCTGCAGAGTGTGGGGACCTGCCTGGGCTGGATAGCCTGGCAGGTACTCTCTCTCTCTGTGCCCCCGTAGAGACTGGGTGCCTGCATGCTGGTGTCCTTCCATTGGTAGGGCGTAGCTGGTGTCTGGCTTTGTGTTGAGGGGTGGGAGATGCCATGTTTTGGGGCTGATGTGGACAGGAGACAGTTGCCTGCGAAGCTGCCCTCTTACAGCTCATACCTACTGTCCCTGCAGATAGCGAGGGGATCCTTATGCACAACCCCATGAAATGAACAAAGCTCCACAGCCCACAGGAGGAGCCCCGACAGCCCCGCACCCTGCCCCTTCTCCTGGTCTGCCGCAGGTAACCAGTCCCTTCAAGATGGGGGAGGGGGACCATCCTGCTTAGCTTACCCAGTTTATGTTGGGGGTGGTGGTACCATCTCCTTCCTTCCCTGCCTCCCTCCAGCCGACATTCCCACCCGGTCAGACGGCACCTGTGGTTTTTAACCCGGCACCGACCTCACAAATGAATACGCCTTCTCAGCCGCGCCAGGTAAGGGCTTTGCCCTGGGTTGAAGGGGATGATGTGGGGAATTCAGCAGAGTTCTGTCTCCTGGCTGGGTAGCCCCACCACTGTTGTGCCCTGTGAGGGTACTGTGTGCCCACGAAAGGGATCACACCTCTGATCCTGACTACAGCTGCTACCCAGGGACCTCCCAGCCTTGGGCAGGGGGTGGGCAGATGTCTCTGGCCAGGGATGCCCACCGAATGATTGCTCTTCTCTCCTTCCTCCCCTGCCCCAAACCTCCCTCTCCTCCTCTCAGTTTCCAGCAGGGCCTCGGGCTATTCACCAGCAGGTACTAACCCGCTTCCCTAACTCTCGCATGCTGAATACCTTCCCTGGACACTGCACAGAAACATCTACCCTGAGCATGAGGGGGTTGGGGGCACGTAGGGGCCCCAGAACTTGGGCATGGACTGGTTTGGGGAAAATGGAGGACACATGCTTGACTTCTGGGGGGGTTTCCTTGCAGTGTCTTTCCCGGTTCCCTCTTTGCATGGAGCCTGCAGCATGTTAGCTGTACCTGTGCTAACCTGGGCCTGGGTTGCTGCTTCTGCCTGCGTCCTTCCTCCTCTTCCTTTTTCTCCTCCTCATTTTGTGGGGTCTCCCAAGGCTCTGCGGTGCCCAGACTTTCATTTAGCCCTCTTATGTGGAGGAACTGCTGGGGATAGATCTGGTGACATCCTTGCCTGTGATAGCTGGGAACTCCACAAATCTTACTTTGCCCCCTGGGAGGTCTCTACAGGAGACCGTGCCTGGTCTGGAGTGTGGATACTGGGTGAAGGGCTCCCCAGCCTCCTGTCCCCTCCTTTGCTAGCCATTCTGCGTCTAAACCCTGTCCCAATGCGGGTAACTCCTCTCTTTCTCTTTCCCCTTTTCCCTCTGTACGCGTGCGCTTGCTAACAGGGAGGATTCAGGTCTCTTCAGGTAATGCTTTCTCCTTGCTGGGGTGGGTGTGCAGGCCCCTTCTTGCCCACTCGCTGCTGGACTTGAGCTGCTCTCCCAGGGATGTTCTTGCCTGGCAAATAGCTAGGTTGGGATGAACAGCCTGGGCCAGGTCAGAGTAACTGGCTCTGCACACCCCAGCTGTCCAGCTCTGGTGCAGCTTGGCAGGGCAGGACTACAGGTCCCAGCATTCTGTGCGAGTTCTGGAAACTCGTGTGAGGCATGCTGGGACTACTGACCTGAGCTGTGTGTAGCCATAGCTACCTCTGTTGGTTGGAGATGCTGGCCCCAGTGAGGCTGGCAACGGGCCGGTCTGGACATGAGCTGGTTTATGTGGACTCAGGTGGCCCCACAGGTGTGTGGGGACAGGATGGTGCTGGGGTAGTGGAAGGGAGGTGTCTCTCCTTTCCCCATCCATTTCCCTGGTGCTTCTGTCTCCCTGTGCCTAGGCTGACTCTGTGGGGTGATGCATGCTGTCAGGCTGCTCTCCTCAGGGTGGGGCGGGATGGGATGTCCTATTTTGGGTGTGTCGGTGCCGGGTGGGGGTGCTGGCACACCATCTGACGTCTTGCCTTGTCTCTCCCCAAGCATTTCTACCAGAACAGGGCGCAGCCTCCCGCCAGTGCGTCCCGTGTGCAGAGTAACACAACGGCCCGGCCCGGCCCCCCTGCCCATGTGTATCAGGCTGCTTCCCAGGTGATGATGATACCCTCCCAGATATCCTACACACCTTCTCAAGGAGCCTATTACATTCCGGGACAGGTGAGGGCTGTGCCCTGGGCTCTGCGGGAGGGGTTTGGGCTGGGCATTGGTGTGGGAGTATGCCTGGGATTGGAGTCCACATCTCTTCTGGGAGGGTGGAAGGGCTCACTGAGCACCCACTGATTTCAGTGGGGTGCTACCCAGCTCTGTAGAGGCATTTCTGGTCCCCTTACCCAGCAGCTTCCTGAGGCACCTGGTGCCCACTGTGCCTGTTGCGTTCCCTGCTTTGGTGCCCAGCTGGTTCACAGCAGGTTTGCGGGCACATCAGTGATTTGGGATGTGTTCGTGCCGTACAAGGTGGATAACTGACCTTTTTTCTTCTTCCTTGTTGCAGGGTCGTTCCACATACGTTGTCCCGACACAACAGTACCCAGTCCAGCCTGGTGCCCCTAGTTTTTACCCTGGAGCCAGTCCTACAGAGTTTGGAACTTACGGTACAGGTGGTGGTGGGGTTTTTGCTCTGCTTCCTCATACTGTTTCATCTCCAACAATCCCACAGACCCCTCTGCTTTTGGCAGCTTGCTGGGGCCATCTATCACTCCATTAGAGGCTGGTTTAGGGTGTAGAGGGAGGGTGTTGCCCATGTCCCAGTAGCATTGAGGGCTGTGCGTTGTCCCTCCACTGGTCCAGCCGTCTCCATCCTTTTCCAAATCTGGGCTGTTTAATGTTTAACTCTTCTGGCTGATGGCTGGGGCAGACTTTATCCCCAGCTCCCCAGCCAGGTGCTGAGTGGTTTTGCACTTGCTGACTGCCCCCCAGCTCTTTGCTCCCCAAGTTGCTGAGTCAGGGGTACCAGGACACTCCGTGCCTGCCCTCTCCTGGTGCTGGGGAGTGGTGGTGTGAGCAACCCCCCCCCCTCCCCCAGCTTGCATGTGGCCACCCAGGCTGTGACTATATTTAGGCTTGGTTGGTCCTGGGAGGCCTGGCAGACACAGAAATGTGAGCCGAGGCCTTCAGTCTGGCCTCAGCACAGCAGCAAAGTGTAACCGGGGCAGAGATGGGTTTCTCCTGAGTCAGGTATGTACTTGTCCCTTCCCTCTTGTTTTAGGGCCCAGCTGGCCCCTCAGAGGAGGGCGGTGTCCCTGGCACTGGCCAGATCCAGTGCTTGGGCGAGGGCATCACTGCTCTTTCATGTCTGGCACTGAGGCATCTCCCTTGATGTCTCTGTGAAGCCCTGGATAAATTTGTCCCCCTTATCTGCTTTGGGGCTGCAGCTGTTCCCAGGAGAACTAGTAGTAGTATGTCCCTTGCCCAGAAGACTGGGTAGGTGGTCTGGCATGGCATGTCTCTTGGTTGGTGAGACCAGACCTTCTGGTCCCCACAGCTGGGCAGCTTGGAGGGGGTCTCTGTCCCTGGCTTATCCTAGGGTGCAAGGCATGTCTGGTGCTGCTGTGTACCCCAGGGCAGAGCAAGGGGTCTCCCACTTAAGAATGGAGCAGTTGCGGTGCCACCTTGGGTGGGTTCTTGGCTTAGCACAGCCGGGAGGCACTGGGGTGGCGGGTCTGGGGTCCAGCTGTGCCTGTTCCCCTCTCACCCTAATCCTGTATCCCTGTGACACTGCTCTGGGGGTGATGCTTGGGGATGCCTTGGGAGGAGTCAGGGTCTGTGCCAGCCCTGGATCGGGTCCAGCTCTGCTTCTGGCCCCCAGCACAGTTCCCTCCTCTGGGCTGGGCTCACTGGTGGCTTGAACCCTTGAGTGTGAATGGAGGGTGCGGACAGGACTGCCTGGTGCCGCCCTGGGGCTGGTGCTGGCCCTGAGGAGATAAGGCAGCAGGAAGGCAGCTGCCTATTGAGCTGGGACTCTCTGTACCCAGCATGGCCGTGTGTTTTGGAGGGGCTGTCAGTGGCTAGGAGCCGGTGGGCATGGAGGTTGCCTGCGGGCCTGGCTGGGCGTGGGGGTGGCGCGGGGACGCTCTGCTTCACTGGGAAAGAATTTAGTCAGGCCAGTCAGGCGGGTTGGGGCAATTTGGGCCGGATGCAATGGGGGTTCCCTGTGGAGCGGCACGGGCTCCCCAGGCTCCAGACAGACCCCTGTGTTTGAGGGAGTAGGGACTCCCAAGAAAAGGCTTGGAAGCCCTGGGTTGGCTGGTCTGACACTCTCTCCTCTCCTCCAGCGGGTGCTTATTACCCGGCACAGGGGGTGCAGCAGTTTCCGGCGGGCGTCCCCACTGCCCAGGTCATTGTGAGCCAGCAGGCACCAATCCCCTCCAAACGAGAACGCAAGATGGTAAGGAGCCAGGAGCCATCTGCCTCTGGGGCTGGGGGGACCTCACACATGGGAGGGGATGGTGCCAGCTCCAGCTGCCAGCGGCATCGTGGGATGGGATGTGGTACAACATGTGTATAGGGGGCTGGTGGCACAGGGCTGTGTCCTCCCCCAGGCCAGGGGGCTCAGGGAGGGGACTGGGGTTTGCAGTGGGTGCCAGTGACCTTGGCTGTTCCAGCGGGCAGCATTATGCTGAGTCATGGCTCTGGAGGGGGTGGGGGTGCTGCGCCTGCCAACTGCTGTCTGCTCCTGGAGATGTCAGCACTCTGAGGCCTCTGAACGGGGTCTATTTGTAGTGGGGAGAGTCAGGTGGCTGCCAGCATGGTCCTGCTCTGGGGGATAGGGGCTGCTGGGAGGGGACATGCGGGCATTTCTTTGGCAGACAGGCCTTGGTGCCCCTCAGGCTCTGCTCTTGCTTCTCAGCGAGCATGTTGTGTTTGGAGGGTGAGGAGAGCAGGACCCCTAGTTGTGTTCTGTCAACTCACGGGCATCCCAGAACCACATGTGCCCCAGCTCACCCCCAGCAGCATGCCCTGCAACCACACCAGGGCCGAGGCCAGTGAAGCTGTGGGCATATGGGCTGTGCCTGGAACTCACTGTGAGTTCTGTGTGCTGAGGCTGGTTCCCTGTGTTTGCAATGTGGGGGGATCCCTGTAACCCCCGTGCCAGTGTAGGTAGTGGTGCCTGGGGATCCCCCTGACCTCTGAAGGTGGGCACTGGTTGGAGGTCATAGCACTGGCCTCAGCTACCTAGCATAATGGCTTGCAAGGATTTCCCTGTCCTATGTCGTCCCTGTCTGATGGACATCGGGGAATTCTGGTGCTTGTGTCTGAGGGGTGGGAAGTGGCACCCACTGTTGCTCAAGGTGCATGTGGTCAGAGCAGGCACACAGCACTGAATGAGAAGGGGGTGTTGTGGGGGTGTTAGGCCCAGGGAGAGGGAGTGTGCTGTACCCCATATCCTGCTGACAGCTTCCCCCTCTGTGTTTTGATTGATGGACAGATCCGGATACGAGACCCCAACCAAGGTGGCAAAGACATTACAGAAGAAATTATGTCTGGAGCAAGGACCTCATCCACCCCCACTCCCCCACAGGTGAAGGGACTCATTGACTCCTTGGCTTGGGCAGTGGGGTGTGAATGGGGCCTTGCTAAGCTCCCCGTTTATGCCCCCAGGCTGGAAGCGGTTTGGAGCCCCAGGCCAATGGAGAAACCCCCCATGTAGCAGTTATTGTCCGGCCAGGTAAGTACCCAAGCCAAGGTGGATGTGCTGGCTGCCAGGATCCCTGTTGCTGGAAGTGTGGAGTGTGGGATACCAACCCCACCATTCCTCAGTTCACCCAGGACATGCATAGTCAAATGTGTTCCCTGGACCCAGGAGAGTTTATGCTCACCTCAGCTGTGCCCTGGACACCGGAGCACCACCACCCCACTTTGTCCTGTCACCTCTTTGTGATGTGGGTTGATACATTTGTCCATACTCCTTTCTGCAGATGGAAGGGTCTGGGGTGGGGATATGTGGGGTGAGTAAGGGATCAGAGAGCTTCCCATTAACTCTGCCTGTTTTGCAGATGACCGCCCAAAACCCTCGCTGGTGGTGAGCAAGCCCGTCTCCTTGGAGCCCAGCAAGTCAGCATCCCCGTCACCTCCCCCTCCACTCATCCCTGAGGTGGAGCCTGTGGTGCTCTCGGCTGTGACGCTGTTGCCAATGGAGCCCTCCGTGGAAGCGGACACTAAAGTGTTGCTGGGCGAGGCGCCGCCCGACCCGCACAAGACGTTTAGCGCCAACACTACAGTGCCAGGGCCTGTGGAATTACCCCTTGTGCCCACGCCTGACATGGACACGGTGGCTACAGAGGAGGAAGACAAAGGGGAGAAGGAGGAGATTGCCATTCCCCTTCCAGAGCCTGTCCTGCAGGCACCTGTGCCCCCTGAGGTGTCACCAGTGCCCGTTGTCCCTGTGATGCCAGCTGTGCCCGTGATACCGGCTGCATCCCCAGTACCAGCTGCACCATCACCACCACCTGTTGTACCGCAGGCCCCTGAAGCACCTGCCAAACCCGCCTCACCCAGTCCCCCACCGCCCCGGGAAGAGCCCTGCCCTGAACCCCCCACTGAGCCCACCACTGCTGAGGCCAATGGGGTCTTGGAGGAGGCACCCGAGCCGGTCCCTGAGGCACCTGTGTGCCAGCCGGTGCCAGTGCCCGCACCAGTGCCCATATCGGTGCCTGTGTCAGTGCCCGCGCCCACCCTGGACTCCCCCATCGCCGAACCCGAAGATCTGTCTCTGCCCAATGGGGTGGAGGCTACCAGCAAAGCGGAGCCGAGTGAGGAGCAGCCGGAGTCAGATGTCAGCCCCATCTCCGAGCCTGAGGAGCCGGCCCAGCCCAGCACCCCTGCCTCCCCACCGGCAGAAGAGGAGGAGGAGGAAGAGGAAAGTGAAGGCCCCAGTGAGGCCCAGGAACGAAGCTCAAGCCCAGCCCCAGCCCCTTTGCAGACCTCTGAGGCGACCGCACAAGGTTGGGGGTGCTGGCCTGGGCTGGATTGTGTGGGGTGCCCCAGAGTGAGTGTTGGGTGATGTGGGAGCACACCTGGATTTGGTGCTAGACATGGAGTTGAAGGGGGAGACGGGTGACCCCAAGACACGTGTGTTATGGAGTGCTGGGTTGACGACGAGGTGCTTGTGGATGTTGAGAAAGGGAGATGACTGGGGAGTGCATTTTTTGCAGGAGTATGGAGTCGGTATAGAAGAGGGGTGGTGGCATTGTCATAGAGATCGGGGTGCTTTGAAGGCAGTGTGTTTTATGTGGTGCCTTACATGGGGTGTGCAGGGTGGGTGTATTGAGTTTGCATCTGAGGCTGTCCCCGGCCTTCTAGGGGAACAGGTGCAGTACGGGGCAGGGATGACAGGAGAAATGCAGGACTGTGGGACTGTAGCTGTGTGGGGCACCCTGCATAATGGTATGCAAGTATATGGGGTGTTTGGTGGAAGTGAGGTACCTGAGGATGTGCTAGGCTGTTATTTAAGTTATTTTGTAAAGCATCCTGGAGAAGGATGTGTACACAGAATGTATCCGTATGGAGCACCCTGCACAGTGTTGCAGGGAGTGTGGGAAGGTGACCTGAGGGCAGATGTGCTTCTGGGAGCACCTCTGCATGGGTTGCTGGAGAGGGGTACCACTCGGGGCAGTATATGGGGGTGGCCCTGTAAGACTTGCCCTGTATAGGCGTATGAGTGTCTGCAGGGATCCCCTGAGGAGGGTGGGGAGCACTGTGTTAGGGAAGAGCTGTGGATGGGGTGCTTTGGAGAGCTGCAGGGTAATCAGGGTGTAGCAGCTGGACAGGGAGAAGTGTGAGGTGCATCTGATGAGGTGTATTCTGGGGTGCATGCTTAGGGAGTGGGGTGCTGTGGATCCGCTAGGATTCAGCAGTGCTTCAGGTGTCCAGGTGGGCATATGGCATGTTTGGGGCGTGCATCTTTGCTGGAGTGGCAGGACATCCCTGTGGCCCCATTCTGAAGCTCACTTTGTGTTACTGGGGCCTCACTGCTGACTGCTGAGCTGGTGCGAGTGCATGTGGGGGACTTAGAGAGTTCCTGTCCTTCACTCCGCTGCCATTTCTCCCAGTCGCCGTGTCGGTGCCAAAGAAGAAGCGAAGGATGAAGGAGCTGAACAAGAAGGAGGCAGTAGGTGATTTGCTGGATGCCTTTAAAGAGGTGAGTGTCCCAGTGTGTCACCCTGTGTTCCCTCTCCTGTGATGAACTCTCTGCCACTGTGTCTGGGCCACTGATGGTCTGTGATGGTAATGAGGATCTGAGGGAGGTAGGGTGAATGCCTGGGTGTAGGGTGAAGGCTGGACCTTTGAGGCTGACCAGGCTAATGGGGTGAGGTGACTGCTGTCTCCATCCCTTCCTGGTGCAGTCTCAGATCAGTGACAGTGCCTCAGAGGTGGAGAACAAGCCCCCTGCGTCCACTCCTGCCCCTGAAGCAGAAGACGCAGCCCCCGCCCGTCCGCAGGAAGAGTCAGAGGAGACGTGGGAGGAGAAGGAAGACAAGCTGGCCCCAGAGAAGGGCAAGGCTGCTGACCAGAAATATGGCTACAAAGAGGGTGAGTCACGCCTTGGCCCAGGCCTCTGCTGGGAGTTGACACCTCTGGACCCAGTGGTACGCAGGTGGGGGCGGCCTGGTCCAGCTGTCCTAAACATCACACCTCATTCCATCTTGAACACCCAAACCTGGCATGGGGTGGACCAGGGTATGCTGTCCTGGAATACTACCTCCAGTATTAACTGCTGTTAAGAGGGACGGGGAGCTACTGGGGAGAGTCCAGCGCAGAGCCACCAAGGTCATCAGAGGGCTGGAGCATCCTCCTTTTGAGGAGAGGCTGAGCTGAGAGAGCTGGGGCAGTTTAGTATAGAGAGGAGATTGAGACATAAATGCTTTTAAGTATCCAAAGAGCAAATATCAGGGTGAAGGAACCAGGCTCTTGTTCAGTGATGCCCAGCGATAGGACAAGAGGCAGTGGATTTAAACTAGAACACAGGATATTTAATGTAAACATAAGGAACATTTTTTTTATTGTGAGGGTGGCAGAGCACTGGAACAGTCTCCGCAGAGAAATTGTGGAGTTTTCATCTCTAGAGGTGTTCCAAATCCACATATTTCTGCTCTAGGTGATCCTGCTTTATAATGGGCTTGGACTAGATTATCTTCGAAGTTCCTTTCCCATCCCCACTATTCTGTGATTTTGTGATTCACAGCACCAGTTTGAGGGTCCTGGCAGGAAACAGAGAGCTGGTGGCCTCAAGCTTTCTTAAGCAAGCATTGTTGTGCTCCTGGTGTGCTAGACTGGTGCAGCTCTCTGGTTGCTTATGCCCCACCTCACTGGTCCCTGGATGGGCCCAGACCTGCCACAGCTCAGAGTGGAGGAGATGGAATGGGCTACATCAGGGTCTCCCTCTTGTCTCTTGCTGCAGAGCAATGGAAACCGCTGAACCCTGAGGAGAAGAAGCGATATGACAGAGAGTTCTTGCTGGGCTTCCAGTTCACTGTTGCCAGCTTGCAGAAACCTGAGGGGCTACCCCAGATCACGGATGTGGTGCTGGACAAGGTCGGTGCGGCCCTGGAAGTTGGGGGAAGCATGGGTGATACCCTGTTGTGGTTCTGGTTGCTCTTTGTGCCTTATCAAGGCAGAACAGGGACTTGCCTTTTGTGCTCGGGGTCCTGTTGCAGATGCTGCAACAGGCTTTGAGCCTGGGATTGATGGGTTTTGGGGGCACCTCTGGGGCCTTCTTTCCAATTCCTTGTCCCGGCGCTGAGGCTGGGGGATGGATCCGTCCCGCTCCTCTGCCCCCGGGCATCCTCAGCCCTGTGTACCTTCGCAGGTCAACAAGACCCCACTGCGGGTACTTGACCCCATCCGCCTCAGTAGCATGAACTGCAGCCCTGACTTCACCCCCTCCTTTGCCAACCTCGGCCGTCCCGTCATGGGCAACCGGGGCCTGGTGAGTATCTCCCTGTTTCACCCGTGCAGTCCCTCTCTGCCTTTCTGTGATGATCAAGCTTTTGAGCCACTGTGTCTGGGCCACTGATGTCCATGATGGAACTGAGGATCTGAGCAGGCAGATGGGGACAACCCAGAAGCTGGCCTGTACTGGTCTTAGAGCAAAAAGCTGAGTTTCTTCTCCTCGTGTCAGCCCTCAGGATTGGGTCCTCGCCGCTCACAGCAGAGCCAGAGGAAGGAACCCCGCAAAATCATTGCCACTGTGTCCCTCAATGAGGATGTCAAGCTGAACAAGGCTGAAAAGGCCTGGAAACCCAGCAGCAAGCGTGCCTCCGAGGAGGAGGATCCTGAGAACATAAAGACGCAGGTGGGAGCTGGGGCAGGTGAGCTGTGGGAGGGTATGGGGGATGTGCTTGACTCTAGCTGACCTTGCTGTCCTCACAGGAACTGCTCCGCCGCGTTCGCAGCATCCTCAACAAGCTGACACCCCAGATGTTTCAGCAGCTAATGAAGCAGGTGATGGAGTTGTCCATCGACACGGAGGAGCGGCTCAAGGGTGTCATCGACCTCGTCTTCGAGAAGGCCATCTCGGAGCCAAACTTCTCTGTTGCCTATGCTAACATGTGCCGTTGCCTTATGGGGGTAAGCAGGAACTAGGTGTTCCCACAAAGCTTGCAGGGGATTGTTGTGGGACCTTGGTTGAACTTAGCAGGATGCAAGTCCTCCTTTGGGAGAACGTGTGTATGGAGCCCCAAGTCCAGAGTCTTAGCAGGACATCTTGGGTGTGTTAGGGTGGCTTGAGCAGTGCCTGCTCCTTAGCTGGCCAGCTTCTGGAGACATGACTTGTGCTTTCTGCCTGAGCTGTACCTTTCCCTGTAGCTCAAAGTGCCCACAACAGACAAGCCCACGGTAACTGTGAACTTCCGTAAGCTGCTGCTCAACCGTTGCCAGAAGGAGTTTGAGAAAGACAAGGATGATGATGAAATCTTTGAGAAGCGGCAAAAAGAGATGGATGATGCCAGTGCTGTGAGTTGGGGTGGGAGGCTGTGGCTGAGGGCTGGTGTGGGCATCCTTGGAGAGGCTCTGGGCTCTGAGCTGTCTTCTTGTGCCCTCCCTGCAGCCCGAGGAGAAGGCGCGCATGAAGGACGAGCTGGAGGAAGCACGGGACAAGGCCCGCCGGCGATCCCTAGGCAACATCAAGTTCATTGGAGAGCTCTTCAAACTGAAGATGTTGACAGAAGCCATCATGCATGACTGTGTAGTGAAGCTGCTCAAAAATCACGACGAGGAGTCTCTTGAGTGCCTTTGCCGCCTGCTTACCACCATTGGCAAGGACTTGGACTTTGAGAAGGCCAAGGTACCCTTTGCCCTGCCCTACCTTGCTTTGCCTTGCTTTTGCCTTTGGAAAGGATATGCTTATGACTCTGTCCCTCTGTAGCCCAGGATGGACCAATACTTCAATCAAATGGAGAAAATCATCAAAGAGAAGAAGACATCTTCTCGTATCCGTTTCATGCTGCAGGATGTGATTGACCTCAGACGGGTAAGGCTCATGGCCGGCTTTTGCCTGTCCTCTGTCACCTGTTTGGTCCCATGGGGCTGCTGGTCTGTGTCCTCTGAGTGCCAGTAGTTACCATGTTCTGGGGATGGGAGAGGTGGCAAAATGAGCTGTGGTCAGCCCCAGAGACACCATGCTAGCCCATGACCCTTGGTTAGCATGGTAGCAGTAGTGGGCACACAGTAACCAGCAGCTGTTTAATGCAGGGGGGCTCCAGGAACTGAGCCCTTTTGTGCCAAAAGCTGCCACAGCACATGGGAAGCTGTGGTGGCCAAAGCAGGAGACTGACCAGCGGCTTTGGGTGTGTGATGTCTGGGAAGAGGCATTGTCTCGGCCTCTGTCCTCCAGCCAACTCAGTCCCTTCTTCTCTTCCCTGCCCTCTACAGAATAGCTGGGTGCCGCGGCGAGGAGACCAGGGCCCCAAAACCATTGACCAGATCCACAAGGAAGCAGAGATGGAGGAGCATCGGGAACACATCAAAGTGCAGCAGCTCATGTCAAAAGACAAGAGGAGAGGACCCCCTGGCCCATCCTCCAGCAGTGAGTGCCTGAGCTTGGGGGAACCTCAGGCTGCTGGGGGTTGGTTGATTCCCACCGGACACAGCTTGAGGCCAGGCTGTGCCTTATGTCTGTTCCTCTTGTTCCCAGGTGGACGTGGAAGCCTGGTTGCAGATGATGGCTGGAACACAGTTCCCATCAGCAAGGGTAACCGGCCTATTGACACCAGCCGGCTAACAAAGATCACGAAGGTGAGGTTGGGGTGGCAGTGTGGGCAGCTCAGCCTGACCCAGACCCTGCCTTGGTGTGTGCTTCAGACTTGACTGTTTCCCCACTTTCAGCCTGGATCCATTGACTCCAACAACCAGCTCTTTGCGCCAGGTGGACGGCTTAGCTGGGGCAAAGGCAGCAGTGGAGGGTCTGGTGCAAAGCCTGCAGATTCAGGTAGGCAGCGTGGATCTGGCTGGATGCTGCTGGCCGGAGGGAGGATCCTTCCCCTGGCAGTTCTTGTACCAAGGAGGTGCTGAACTCTGAGACACCCCTCTTTTCACACCCAGCATCTGATTCAGGGCGACCAGCCACAAGCACCTTGAACCGCTTCTCAGCACTCCAGCAATCAATGCCTGCCGAGAGCATGGAGTCCCGCCGCGTGGTACAGAGGTGAGGAGCTGGTCCTGCCTTGGTGTGGTAGTCTGCAGCCCAGAGATAACCTCTCTGTAGCCAGTGATCGATCAATATGTAGGCAAGCTTATGGTGTTAAGGCTAGAGTAATCACCCATGGTAGCAGAAGGCTCTGTGGGGAGCATGGAGTAAATCCTTGTGGTAAAGAAGGTTGACTCCTCAGGGTTTCTTCCCTGCTGTTCATGGGGGACTATACTGGGGTGTTGGGTGTAGTCTTGGAATCCTGGGACAAGATGGACTTTGATAGGTTTGAGGGAGTCATGTGGAGACTGAAGCTGTAGCATAGGGCTTGCAAGGAGAATTTGAATTGTGTTTCCTCTGGAGAAGGGGAAAACTTAAGAGGGGACATCACGACAATCTGCAGTGGAGGATGAGGTGTGGGTAGAGCTCAGATATGCCAATAAACACAGGAAAAGTTAAAGGGCAGGAGTTGGAACAGGGGAGAAACAAAAGGAGTGTTTTCCTGAGGGTGGTCAAGTGGTAGAAGCAGCCCTGGAAAGTGATGGAATCAGAGTGGGACAGCCTTATCTCTTGGAGCTTTGTGGTCTTGGGGTTAGGGCAGGTGATGGTGGGCTCTTCACAGTGTGTCTGTCTTTTTTCCACCCAGGAGCAGCTCCAGCCGCGACAGGTCAGAGAAGGCTGGGGAGAGAGGGGAGCGAGAGTCGCGTTCGGAGAAGGGCAGTGACCGACTGGAGCGTCCCGACCGGGGGGAGCGGGCAGACAGGAACAGGTCTGCCGTCACCAAGAGAAGCTTCAGCAAAGAGACAGAGGACAGGAGCCGAGAACGGGAGAAGCAGGGTGGCCCTGAGGCTGTGCGCAAGGCTGCTAGCATGACACAAGAACGGGACAGGAGCCAGAGCCGAGAGACCAGTGAGCTGGGGACAGGCAGCATCCTGGGGTCTGACTGTGCCTGTCCCAGGCAGTGCCTGATCCTTACTCTCTCCTCACAGTTAAACAAGAGCCAGCACCTCCCACAACATCACCCAAGCCTGTACTGTCAGAAGAGGAGCTGGAAAAGAAATCCAAGGCCATCATAGAGGAATATCTGCACATCAATGACATGAAGGTGAGAAGAGGGTGTGGTGAGTTTTAATCACCATATAGCCCCCATAACACACCAGGTGCTTCCCTGGGCTGTTGTGCAGGGTGCTGGTGCGGTCTAGAGGAGGAAGGAAGGGGGTTGCTGGGGCTGACTATGGGGGCAATACTGACCCCACCTTTTCCTTGCAGGAGGCCCTGCAGTGTGTACAGGAGCTGGGCAGCCCCTCCTCGCTCTACATCTTTGTGCAGAATGCCATTGAGTCCACGCTGGAGAGGAGCACCATCTCCCGTGAGCACATGGGTGTCCTGCTGTGCCAGCTGGTGAAGGCAGGCACACTGTCCAAGGAGCAGTACTACAAAGGGTGAGGGGCTGGCCCTGAGTTGGTGTTTGGCCCTGCCTTGAGCAGAGAAGAGACCTCCCAAGGTCCCTCCCAGCAAAGGGCATGAGGCTACTGGATACCAACAGTCCCCTGCTCTCCTCTGCAGGCTGCGGGAGATTCTAGAGATTGCAGAAGACATGGAGATTGATATTCCACATATCTGGCTGTACCTGGCAGAGCTTATCACCCCCTTTCTTCAAGAAGAAGGCATCCCCATGGAAGAGCTGTTTAGGTGAGGGCTGTGCCTCTCTGTGGGGCTCCTAAGGGGATCCCAGGGAGGCTCCCACAGATAAAAATCTTAATTGGGTCTTTTGTCCCCTGCAGGGAGATAACAAAGCCCTTGGTGTCTATTGGGAAGGCCACCACGCTGCTGGTCGAGGTGCTAGGCTTGTTGTGCAAGAGCATGGTAAGTGCATGAGGCATGTTTGTGTGTTGGTTGTTGTCTTGGGGACAGGTGGCCTGCTGGCAGGGGGGGGGTGGCGGTGGCCAGGTTGGAATGTGGCAATTTGATCCCTTTGCCATGAGAGGGGATGATAGGGGGCATCTTTCTCTGCTCTGGTGAGACCCTACCCTGAGTACTGTGTTCACCTCTGGGGCTTTCAGCAAAAGAATGATGCAGACCTACTTGGGAGCCTCCAAAGGAGGCTGCAAAAGCTGTCTGAGAGGTAGAATTCCTCCCCTGTGAGGATAGGCTGAAAGTTGGGCTTTAGTCTGGAGAGGAGAATGCTCTGGTGGGGAACTTATTGTGGTCTGTCAGTACTTTAGAGGGAACCTATAGGAAAACTGGGGAGGGCCCCTGTGTCAAGAAGTGTAGCATAGGATGAGGAGTAACTGTTTCAGAGTGAAAGAGGGTAGATTTACACTGGATACTAAGAAGAAATCATTCCCTGTGAGGGTGATGAGGCACTGGAACAAGTTGCTGAGAGAAGTTATTGATGTGCCATCTCTGGAAGTGATCAGTGCCAGGTTGGATGTGGTATTGAGCTGCCATGTCAGGTGGCAGAGATGTCGGAACTAGATGATCTTTAAAGTCCCTTCCAACTGAAACTGTTTTATGATCTCTTGAGATTTCTTGGTCATGGGAGTGGCATTCTTAAGCTGCAGTATCCCCCTCCCTGGACCTGAAGGGTGTGGTGCGCTGATGCCAACTGTCTATCCTGCAGGGTCAGAAGACTGCAGGCAAGTTGTGGCGGGATGGGGGCCTGAGCTGGAAAGAGTTCCTGCCTGAGGACCAGGATGTCAACAAATTTGTCACAGAGCAGGTGGGAGCTCAGTAGTGGTAAGGAGCAGAGATGGGCTGTGGGAGGCACTCTTGTGAATTCTGCTGCTGGGAGCTGGTGTTCCCCTCTGCTGCCTTGTAACACCTTCTCTGCCTGCTCCTCCAGAAATTGGAGTACACGATGGGGGACAGCTCAGACATGCCAAGCCACAAAGAGCTGACCTCAGAGGAGCTGTGCAAGCAAATAGACAAACTGCTGAAAGAGAACCCGAACAACCAAAGAATACATGACTGGATTGAGGTGAGGGGCTGGGCACAGCACCCACAAATCCCAGGTCTGCCTCCTGGCTCTCCCTCCTAACAGCCTCTCGTATCTTCCCTCCTCAGGCCAACCTGAGTGAGCAGCAAGTCTCGTCCAACACGTTTATCAGGGCCCTGATGATGTCCGTGTGCCACTCAGCTATTGTCTGTGAGTAGCAGGGTGAGGTGGGAGAAGTCTCCTTGCCCACGCTGCCCCCTTCTCACATCCTATCTCCCGCAGTTGAGAACCCCTACCGCGTGGATGCCATGGTCATCCGCAACCAGGCCAAGCTGCTGCAGAAGTACCTGCGAGATGAGCAGAAAGAGCTCCAGGCACTTTATGCCCTGCAAGCCTTGGTGGTGAAGTTGGACCAGCCTCCCAGTGAGTGTTGTGGGATGGGTGGGCTGAGGAGGGGGCTGTCAAACTTGTCCCTACCCTGGCATGGTGGCTGGTGGCTGGGGAATAGCAGAGACACCCATTTGTTCCCTCCCAGATCTGCTGCGGATGTTCTTTGATGCCCTCTATGACGAGGATGTCATCAAGGAGGAGGCTTTCTACAAGTGGGAATCCAGCAAGGACCCGGCTGAACAACAGGGCAAAGGAGTGGCTCTCAAATCGGTGACAGCCTTTTTCACCTGGCTCCGGGAAGCTGAGGATGAGTCGGACAACAACTGAGCAACTGTGAGGAGGAGGAGGAGGAGGAAAGGGGAGAGAGAGAGAGCTGGACACCCTGGGGAGCAACTCCATCCTCTCCCATCCAGGCCCCCTTGGACTTGCTGATACCAGGGCCATGGGAACTGCTGTGCCCCCTCAGCCCCCCTCTCTCTTACCAGTTCTCCTCCTCTCCCTCCTCCATTTGTCCCGGTTCTGTTTGCGAGGCCTGTACTAGTTTGTCACAATGATAATAAACAGAGGTGGCTGTTGCCGTGGGTCCCCTTGGGGCCCTGTCTCTCCTCCCTCCCAGCACAGGCCCACTGGGTCTCCAGGAGCGGGGCAGAGAACCCCTGGACTCATGGCGGGGGGGGGACGGGGATGGGATGGGGACATTATATCTCCTCTCCTCTCCCCTCTCTTACTCCTCCTTCCCACTTGCTGAAATATAGAGAGATTATATATATATAAACTTATTAAATTGGGTTTGGGGACAGGAGCGTGATTTCTCCCCCTCCCCTGTCCTCTCTCTGTTCCTCCATCACTGCCTGGAATCCTCCCTTCTATGGTTTTTTATTTTAAATATAAATCATTCCCCCCAGCGCCTACTCTGACACCTGGGGAAGGTGCTGGGGAGGAGGGGGGGTGACCCCTTCTCTCTGGGCCAGGCTGAGTCTCCTCCTCCTCCCCACGCAAAGGCCCCCATCCTCCTCCCAAACGTTTAAGGCCACAATTGGGCAAGCGACGGGGCGGCCCCCCCATCCGCGTCCCCTGTATTTATAGAGCGCCGGATGTGTCGAGCCGCACGTGTAATTATTAAAACAAGGATTCAATTACTGGTCACGTGAATTTGTAAATAATTTTTTTTGCTTTTTTTTTTTCTTTATGGAGTATTTAATTGAAGATTTAAAGGCATCTTTTCACCTTAAAACTGGAAATAAAAGAACATTGCTAAATAATGCCCCGTGTGCCACTGTTGCCGCCCCCCCCCTTGTCCCATGTCCCATGTGCCTGGGTTGGCGTGGGGGTGCCAGCCTAGAGCCCAGGCAGGGGCCAGTCTACCCTGGTACCCCAAAGTGCAGATGGTAGGTACCCCCCAACACCCCCGCAGGGCTGGGAGGGTGATGTAGGGGCTTTGATATGTACCCTAAACTGTCTCTTGCCCTGGGGGTCTCTGGTGGGGGGTTGTCCTGGAAGGTGGGCCCCTTGCCTTGGTCTTGGTTGGTGTGTTGGTCTCCCTTGTGCTGAGTCACCCTGGCCGTAGCCCAGAGGGTACAGAATAATTAACCAGAGGCTGTTCCCCAGATTAGAGGCTGATCCGTCTGAGCTGCAGCCCTGGCGGCACTAATGCTGGGAAACAGTTGGCAGGGAAAGGCCAGCGGGGCCTTGGTGGCAGGAGGGGGTGGACTGTATTGGCCAGGAGCTTCCTCCTCCTTGGGAATGAGTAAAGAGGAAGGAAGGCCCTGGGGCTGCTCCCACTCCTCTGCTTATGCCAGGACGGGTGAGCACTTGCCAGTGCCCTCCTGCGTCCCTCTGTGCCAGGGACAAGATGCTGCAATGTTAATCGCCATCAGTAGGTTTCAGGATGAATGAACAGACATCTTTGACTGCAAGTTATCCCCCGGACATGGCATCGATGCTGGCCTGGAGCTCCTGCAGGGAAAGTTGCTGTGGGGCCACCAGACGTGATGTCCTACAACCTGCACTTCTGCACCAGCGGGGTGGGACCCCACCCCTGTTGTGAGCTCTGTGACCTGTCCCGCGCCACCAGCCCTCGGTGGGAGCTGGTTTCTTTCACGGCAGCGCCGGGCTGGGGGGCGCGATGCAGGTGCTGGGTCCCTGTCCTTTGTCTCCCCACCCCGGGGCTGGGGGGCGTCTGTGGGCGGCGCTGTCCGCGGTGCTGGCACGGCGCTCTCCGCGGTGCCCGGCCTTCCTCGCCTCCTCCTCAGCCCCCTCCTCTTCCTTCGTCTGTCCTTCCTCCTCCTCCCTGCGCCCCCCTCCTCTTCCTCCATCCCCCTCTTCCTCTTCCTTCAGCCCCCCTTTTCCTTCATCCTCCCCGGCTGCCTGCATCCCTTTTCTCTGTCTCCTCGTCTCTTCCTCCCAACCTCCCTCTCCCTCTTCCTTCCTCTTCCTCATCCTTTTCTTCCACAGCCTTCCTCCTCCCTGCGTCTCCCCATCCTCCTCCTCTTCCTCCCCATCTCCCTCCCCCCTTCCCGCCTCCCTCTCTCCTCTTCCTCCTCCAGCAGTGACGTCTCTGGCCGTGCAGCTCGCCGGCCCGACGCAGGCACCGCTCGGGGCTCCGGTACCGCGGCCCGGCCCGTTCACAGCCGCCGCCGGGGCGCCCATGCGGCCGGGGGACGATGCGGGCGGCGCGGAGCCGGCGGTAGTACCCGCACCGGGGCCCCCCCGGGAGCATGGGCTGCATCGGCTCCAAAACCACCATCGGTGGGTGAGCGGCAGCGGCGCCGGGCGGGGGGCGTCCTGGGAGGCTTTAGGGTGCAGGAGGGCTTGGGGTTGGGGGTTCAGGGAGGTGCGAGGACTGTGGGGAGGCTGCCTTGGGGGGGGGGAGGGGGCGGGAGTGATGAGATGGGGGTGCTGGTGGCTCTGGGAGCTGCTCTGCGGGAGTTGAGGGGGTGTAAGGACTGGGGTTGGTGGTGTTTGAGAGGTAATTGAGGCTATAGGGACTGGGGAATGTGGGGACATATGGAGATGGTTGGGATTGGGGTGCCTGAGGATACAGGAAGCTTGAGTGGCTCTGGAGGATTTGGGTACATGAACGGGGTGGGGGTGGGGGCAATAGATGAAGGGTGTTTGGGCATCTGGGGATGCTGCACTAGGGCAGATGTGTGTGGTCCAGGGGCTGTGGGAACGTACAGGGAGTGAGAAT
>VXBP01005443.1:1840552-1882008 GCA_013400115.1 Rhinopomastus cyanomelas | reverse complement strand
GGCTGGGACGCAGCTTTAGGAGAGCTGGTGAGTGGTGTGGGAGGTACAGGGGTGCTGGTCAGCAGCCTGGGAGGATAGGGGGCTGCAGCAAGTGGATAGAAGCATTTGGGGGACTGTTGGAAAGGTTAATGGTTCTGATCTGGTGGGGTGTGCTGGAGAGTGAAGAGTGCCCCGAGGTGCTGTGGGGGTTCTGCAGGTGTCTTGGGAATGCAACAGGGGTGATGGGAGGCGATGAGACTATGATCTGAGGGTGTTCTGGGTTGGGGGCTGGGATGGTGCTGGGGGTGTTGCAGACACATAGAGATATAGAGGGGAGGGGGAGGACTGGGGGTGTTGTTGCTAGGGGAGTATGAGCGTCAATGCTGGGGTAGCACCATAGGGTGCCCCTGCCCACAGCTGAGAAGGGGCTGATGCTATCAGCAGTTTCTCTAGGATACAGGGCTATCCTCAGTTGAGGGTTGAGAAGTGAACTGTCAGGGCCCACATATCGCACCCCACAGCTGATTTATGCCAGCTGGGCCCATCCTGGTGCAGGAAGAATGAGGTTGCTTGGTGACAGTCTGCCCTGACCCTTTTGGGTCTGGTCTTGGGACACAGTGACAAGGACTTTCCCTATCCCCGGTGCTTGGGAATCAGCACCCAGGTGGCAGGGACCCATCCATTTGGGGTGCTGGATTTTGGAGATGGTAGAAGAACACCAGCATGGCCCAGCACTACCTTCCTCCATGCAGCCAGTGCTTGGCCCAGTCTGTTCCCCATATCCTGGTCCAGTTGCCCGAACTGTGTTCAAAACAGCTGCCAAACCGGGACGGGTGCCCGGTCCCTGGTGCCAGGCTGGGGTCGTGCATTACTGCTGACAGAGGGGGAAGAGTTGCCCGGGCGTGAGTCACCTGTGTTGCAGCACCCAGCTGTCCCTGCAACGAGTTGTGTCTGGTCTCAGCCGCTATACCAGGGTTGGGGGCTGAGTGGCCTGCTGGAGGGGTGAAGGTGCTGATGTCTCCTTGACTCTTCCCACAGTGGCTGTGGACACGACGCTGTGTGTAGAGTGGAAGGAGGTGAAAGCGCTGTCGCCGCTGAGTGCTGCCCGCCCACTGCCCCGCCTGGTGCGCCAGGCCTCCTTCGACAGCCAGGACTTCCTCCAGGTACCGCCAAGCCACACCCGTGTGCTGGCAGCCCTTGGTGGGACACCTGGCGTGGCAGTGGCTAGGGATGCGTGGGGCTCTGCTGCCCGCCTGGCCCTGCCAACATGCAGCCGGCTCTGGGGCTGCTCTGACGTCAGCTGTGAGCCGGGCTGTATCCTGGGAGAAATCAGTCCACGGTGCCTCGTTGCCATGGTGATGCAATTTGTTGCGCGCCTCCAAATCCCGCATCGCTTCCCCCATGGTGGCCGTGGGCTCGGAGCCTGATGAGGCTGGAACGGGCAACGGGGACACGCAGTGGGGTGTCCTGGCATGGCGGGCGCTGCTGGGGACCCTGGCCACCATGGCCTTGTACACCCACACGTGTGGGCACAGGGTGGGGAAGACAATTGGAGGCACCACTAGCAGAAGACAGGCACGCATGTGTGCACACACGTACAGGTGTGAGTACAGTGAGCACACACACATGTGCATACGTGAGGTGTGAGCAGCGAGCACACGTGTGCATTCCACGAGAGTGTGTGTGTGTGTGAGGTGAGGAGGACCCTGTCTGCAGCACGTGGATGTGTGTGTGTGCACACGTGTGCTGTGAGTGTGTTTGTGTGTACGTGTGGTTCTCTGGGGTGTGTGCACAGTCAAGTGTGCACTGAGCATGACTGCCTGTGTCTGTGCATGTGCATGGTGTGTGTGCACAG
This sequence comes from Rhinopomastus cyanomelas, assembly GCA_013400115.1. Taxonomy (NCBI): domain Eukaryota; kingdom Metazoa; phylum Chordata; class Aves; order Bucerotiformes; family Rhinopomastidae; genus Rhinopomastus; species Rhinopomastus cyanomelas. Next base: position 1,880,174 of record VXBP01005443.1, on the reverse strand, counting down.
TGTGTGCAGCGTGGGAGTGCTGACAGCAAGGGACTGTGCACACAGGCACAGTGTGGGCACTCTCATCCCTTTTGGGGGTGACTGCCCCCTCCTCATTGTGTCTGTGTGTGTGCACAGACACCTGTGGGATGGGCACCAAGTGTGTCCAAGCCCCGTCCCAGGACAAGAGACTCCCAAGGGGTGGGTGTCGGGGTGTTTGCAGGGTGGTTGGGGGCTGTGACACTTGTGCCTGTTCTGGCAGGTCAATGTTGAAGACACAGTCGAGATGCTGCCTAAGTCACGGAGAGCACTGACCATCCAGGAGATCGCTGCCCTGGCCCGTTCCTCGCTGCATGGTAACTGCTTGCCGGTCTGGGAGGTGCCTGGGGGGATATTCAGGAAAGGGGGGTGGTCTCTGTGAGTGTGGGGCCTGGGCCTCTTGGGCCACTTTGGAGTTGTCCCTAGTTGCACCCAAGAGGAAAGCATGAGGGCACCAGGTCCCAAGAGTGTTGGAGGCTGGGGATGCTGGGGACTTGGAGTGCTCAGCAGGTGCTGATGTGGGGGCACATCTCGCAGGCATCTCACAGGTGGTGAAGGAGCACGTGACAAAGCCAACGGCCATGGCACAGGGCCGTGTTGCCCACCTCATCGAGTGGAAGGGCTGGTGCAAGCCGGTGGAGTCACCCACAGCCCTGGAGAGCGCCTTCAGTTCCTACTGCCACCTGAGTGAGGGCGAGCAGGAGGCACGCTTTGCTGCTGGTGGGCATCATACAGGGCATCCATCCATCCATCTGTCTATCCATCCATCTATGCCATAGCATCATGGGGGATTCTGGGGGTAATTCCTGGTCCACGCATGACCCCTGCCTGTCCCGTGCCAGGCGTGGCGGAACAGTTTGCCATTGCTGAGGCCAAGCTGCGAGCCTGGTCCTCGGTAGATGGGGATGACTCCAACGATGAATCGTATGACGAGGACTTCATGCCCTCCACAGAGAGCTCCCAGCCCACTGGTAAGTGCCACAAGGAGTGGGCACCTGCCGCGTGGGTGTTGGGGTCTTGGTGCTGGTGTCCCACTGTTGGTGCCCAGGGTTGAAGGAGCAGGATATGGAGTGCCTGGTCACTCCCTTATTGCCCCTGCCTGGCAGCATGGCAAGCAGTGGCCACGCCAGGGATGGGGAAGCTCTACATGGCACATCTTATGGTGCTAGAAATAGGTTTTGCTCTTAGTGTGGAGATCCCCAGTGCCATGCACATATCAGGTTGTGGGCAGAGAGGGCACAGTGCCTGGTACGAGGCTGCTCTGCATCCCAATGCTCCTGTCCTGTGGGACGTGGGGTGGGGATTGGCTGGCATCCCCCGATGCTATCAGCCTTGGACTAACCCCAGTCATCCCATTTCCCCACAGAGCTTCCTGGCACAGTGTCCGCCAGTGCGCTGCTGCGAGACCTGCTGCAGGGCCACCTGTGCCAGCTGGGCGTGCGGCACAGCTCCTGCGAACCAGAGAGCGACTCCTCGCACACCCTCTCCCCGGAGACCCTCTGCTCCAGTCTCTGCAGCCTGGAGATGGTGTCATCCTCCGAACTCACTGCCAAACTGCTGGGCTCCCTGGGGGGCGAGGACCTGCTGCTGCCCAAGCTGCAACCCCCGGCCAGCAAAAGTGCCTTGAGGGGCCTGGCACGGCTCCGGTGCCAGGACTCCCTCTACTCTGTGTCCTATGCCGAAGCCTGCCTCTCGCCCACAGAGGATGAGGTGGTGTTGAGCAAGGACTTCCCGCTCCGCAGGAAAGTCTCCGATGTTGCCTCCTCTGGGGTGGCATCGCTGGAGGAAGAGGAGGAGGCCGAAGAGCCCTGATACCCCCCTGGGGTGCTCTGCATCTCCTGGCGGGGGTCCACCCCCCTTGCTGCTGCCCTCCAGCCGGACTCCGTGCTGGAAAAGGGACGGGCCCTGCCATTGCTCCCCTTGTTATCTGGGCACAGGGGGGTTTTGGGGGGCCACTGCAGCTCCTTCTGGCCAGTGTGCCCCTGCCGTGCCCCAACTCTGCTTGGCCACATGATTGCCCTCCAGGATTTTTGCATGAGAGTGGGAAAGGGGCACGGGGAAGGGCTCCGTGGGGACTGACCCCCACCCCAATGCCCAGATGTGACCCCGGAACTGATGAGACTGCATCTGTGGGGCTGGATGTTCGCATGTTCCCCCTCAAAACCCCCCGGGTCCCCTTTTGAGCACGCCCCCCCCCCCCCCACTGGCATGGCTGAATGTCTCCAAACATCTTGTGGTGCCCCTGCCCCATGTCTGGCACCCCCAGCTCGGCGTGGGGGGCGTTTTGAGAGCAGGGGCTTTGCTCCTCAGTCCCTGGGCGGCTTTTATTGGACCGAGTTTTAAACTGTGAACTGCTGCCTTGGGGCAAGGGGCTGGCGGGGCGTGCTGGTGGGGGTACTGGGATGGGCTGGGGCGGGACCGTGGATGTCCTGTGGTGTCGGAGCTTTCTTTACTTTTGTACTTGTGTCAGGCTGGCAACAGAGAAACTGTGGGGCTAGGTGGTGGCCAGGTGGGCAAGTGACAGCACCCCCAAGCCAGCTCCATGGCAGGGGATGGCTCAGCCTGGCCAGAGGCCCCCAAGTCTGCCACTGGTCAATGCAGGGTGAAGATAGGTGGGGAGATGATGGGACCAACGTCCCTGTCCCTGAGTCACTCACCGCTAGCAGGGAACCAAGTGCCTACATGAAGGGTGACCAGCCCCCACCGCCTCCATCTCGGGGGCTCCCCAGGGCTGTGCTGGGGGTCTGGGCATGCCGTTTGGGGTGGGGTAACGCCAGTTTCTGCCAGTGCTTGTGCTCCCCTTCCCGCATGGCTCATGTTCTTGTGGGGCCGCTCACCTGCTGCATGCTGCTCCCTGCCCAGCTCGGCCATGGACCCTCCTCCCAGCCCTCAGCCCAGGGTGCTCCAGCACCCACTCTGCCCCTGCTCCTACACAGCCCCCTGCAACCCCGTCACCCTCAGCCAGGCACAGTGCCCTTTTCCTTTGCGATGACTAGCGTGGGGCTGGCACCTCCTCAGCATGGCCAGCTGTGATGGGACAAGGGCCAGTGGACCCGACGCCATGGCAATGGGCTTCCCAACACCCACCACCAACCCCTGCCCAGGCACAGCTCACCATGGTGCTAGGGTGGGCTGTGGGGATACGGGGGTCAGTAGAGGGGGGGGAAGCTCAGCGGGGATACGTGTGTGTGCAGTCCTGGGGTGCCTGTGCATGTGCACGTGTGTGCCTGCAGACCTCCTGAGACCCCCACCCTGCCCATGGGGTGCCCGTGGAGTGCCTAAAGCTCAGCGCCCCCTCCTCCACCCCAGCAGGTCTCCAATAAAGTCAGTCGTGCGAGTGCCGTGCTGGGCGCCTCTTCGTGTGAGTGGGGGGCACCTCATCCCCTTGTGCCCCGGGTGGGGGGTGGCAGTGGTACACGTCCCCTCCTGTGGCCCCTCATGATGGTGACGAGGCCTCGGCCCTTATCGCACATTCCTGGAGCAGAGGTGCCTAATTATGGGCATGGCCGTGGCGGTGGCAGCCGCCAGCCCCCTCCCCTCTGCCAGGGTTTGGGGGGTCACAGGCAGCAGCAGCCATGGCCACGCTCGGCTCGGCTGCTTCGTTCCGCACCTACGGCCAAGGGCACATCGAGCCTCTCTTCGAGGGCGACCACAGGCATGGGCCCTTCGGGACACTGGCGCATGAGGCCTTCGGGTACCCAGGTACTGGGGATGGGGGAGGCTGCAGTGATTCTGCTGCCCCAGGGAGGGTCCCCACGAGGCTTGTCCAGCTGCCCTGAGCCTGGGCACAGTGTGGGACCCGTGGGAGGGGCCCTCATGACTGCCCCTCAGATGTTCCACGGCTCTGCACCCCATCCCCCCAAGTCCCTTTGTGCCCCCCACCCAAGTCCCTGGTACTCCCAGTGTCTGTGGTATCCCTGCTGTCTCTGGGCCAACCTTGTCCCAGGTTCCCTCCTCCACAGACCCTTCTGAGCCTCCTGGTGTCCCCAGACTCTCGCATGTTCTCTCCCCGCCTCCCAAACCTTTCTGGCTGCCCTTATGTTCTCAGCTCCCCTGTGCCCTGCAATTCTCAGTGTCCCCTGAACATTACTGAGCTCCCCAGTAACCCCACCTAGAATATCCTGGCCACCCCCTTGGGCCAACGGTTCCTGCCCCAATGGTTGACCAATGCACCCAGACCCTCCCCATACCCTTGGTTGCCCACAGACACCCTGGTACCTCTAGCTACCCACCACAACTCCCAGAGCCCCTGTGCCCAGCAGTTTCTGGTGCTCACAGGGTCCCCAGGCACCATGTGCCCCTGCAGCCTGGGCACCTGGGTGCACGCCCAGGGGGACACCTACCAGGTGGTGGCTGACGTCAGCCAGTTCGAGCCCCCTGAGATTGTGGTGACCACTTCCAACTGCCACGTCTCCATTCAGGCTGAGAAGGTGAGACACCCCAGGGTCTGGCATTCCCCTCCCCCAACCTGCCCCATGGCATCCCCTCCTGCTGTGGGTGGGGTAGCTGCGAGTGGTCACTGCTGGCACTGGGGTAAGTGGGCGCTGTCCTCCAGTGATGGAACAAGAGGTAGCTCCTGCTCCATTGCACCTCTCCTGTGCCAGATTAATTCAGAACTGCTGCTGCCAGCACTGGGCTAACTGGGAATTCCATTGCATTCTCTTCTGGTGGGGAGCAACTGGAGACAGTCCCTACTGGCTCTGGAAATAACCCCACCCCACAAGACTGAGGCAACTGGGAACTGCTCCCTGCTGTCGATGGGGTAACTGAGATTTGTCCCTGAGTCACAGGGCAATCATGAACTGCTGGGTAACTGGCAATGACCCTGTTGAACTTCCTGCTGGAGCTTCCCCATTGCTAGCACTGGAGTAATTTGGAATGTGCTGTGTACTGCCACGCTATGCCCTGCCTTGCTGGCACTGCTTCCCCACAGGTGGCTGAGGATGGCACCGTTTGTGACACCTTCACCCACAAGTGCCAGCTGCCTGAGGACACGGACCCGCTGTCGGTGAGCTGTGCCCTCACTGAGGCTGGCACTCTGGTCATCACCGCCCGGCGCCGTGCCAGTGCCCGCTCTGGTGAGCCCCCTCAGCGGCTGTACCGCAGCGAGGCCACACTGTGAGTGGACTTCTCGCCCCAAGTGATGCCAGCCCTTATGTGGTGAGGTTCGGAGGGTGCCTGCTGGTGTATCCCCTCCCTACTTGCAGCCCCTCTGTGCTCTGGCTCCATTTATAAAGTCTTTTTATTAAATTAATATAAAAATTTCTGTATTTACATGGGTAAAAATGTGCAGCAGAGAGGGGTCAGAACCCCCCTGCCCAGTCATGAGATGCTGAAGAAGGAGGCAGTGCCCATCCATGTCCCTGTGCCACCCCAGGCTGGGACACTGTGTGCTCATCACACAGAATCACAGAACATCAGGGATTGGAAGGGACCTCGAAAGATCATCTAGTCCAATCCCCCTGACTCAGCAAGATCACCTAGACCAAGTCGCACAGGAACACATCCAGGAGGGTTTTAAATGTCTCCAGAGAAGGAGACTCCACAACACCCCTGGGCAGCCCGTTCCAGTGCTCTGTCACCCTCACTGTGAAGAAGTTCCTTCTCATGGTAGGGAGTGAGGGCAGTGTCCATGCCACGGGGCACTAGGGCCTGGGGGGACAGAGGTAGAGAAGTGGGAAGCCCCAAGAGCTGGCAGGTGGACAAGGTCACAGCCAGGCTGGGGGGCACCTGGCCAGCCCCTGGCACAAAGAGGGGGCAGCGGCACTGGATTGAGGGTGCCCACCTTTATGCCAGACCTGGCACGAGTGGGCAAGGGGTAGGAATCACCTGGTACCTGCCAGAGGTCCCCATGGCACCTGGGGACTTGGCAGGGAAGCACCTCTCATTGGCCCTTGGGAGCGTCGTCACCATCATCATCCCCAGGACCAGCCTCACGGGGCATGTGGTGGTGCTGGTGGCGGTCCCAGAGCTGGCGCAGGGCGGTGGTGTCGGGCTCGCTGGCGCTGGCAGTGCTGTCACGGAAGCTGGCAAGTGGCGGGCGCACCTTCACTCCCTTGCCTGTGAGTGAGCCCTCGATGGCCTTGCGCAGCTGTGGGCACAACAGGTACATGGGCAGATGGCTCAGGGTGCCCCTGCCATGCCCCGTCAATGCTCCCACACCCCCACTCACCTCCTTGAGGGACACCATGCCCACCAGGCGCCCAATGCTAGTGACGTATGCATGGTCCAATCCCAGCAGAGAGAAGATGGTGTGGGTCTGCAGGGAGAGGCAGTTGAGCTGGAGGTCTGGGGGGTCCAGGCAGAGATCCAGGGGGGCACAGGCACACCTTGTGCAGCGAGGTGTGTTCCACCAGCTGGAAGGGTGCTGGGTCGATCTTGGCACTGCTGAAGTCCACCAGCTGGTCCAGCTGCTGCTCCTCCCAGTCCAGAATCTGGTGGGGTGGGAAATGCCATGGGGTAGAGTGGGAGTGCATGGCCCCCAAGGTGCCAGTAAAGGTCCCTCCAGCATTATGGGTTGCCTTTTTGTCCCTGCCCCTCCCCTACACCCACCTCATGCTTTGGCATCCCATTGGGATCTCTCAGGTCCCCATGGGCAAGAGGGTCCTGCCTGCCCCTGCCCACCCCCTCCTCACCTCTGCCGGGGTCATCCTGTCACCCAGATCCATCTCCTCCTGCAAAAGAGGAGTGTGTGGGCAGTGGGCAGGGCTGCCCAGCAGGTGCAGGCAGGGCACAGACACCACATGCAGGCAGAGCAGATCAGGTCATCTGATTGGCTGAAAGGACCCAGGTCACATCACTACTGGCCAAGGTGGGATAAGCCAGACTTGTGGTTGGTGAACGCAGGATGTGCCATGATTGGCTGAGCAAAATGGGGCAAATCCCACCATTGTGATTGGCTGAGAATGTCCAAGTCACACCGTGATTGGCCAGGAATGGTTGGCATTGCGAGGACACACACACCATGATTGGCTGAGCAGAATCGGGACAGTCTGAGATTGGCTGCACAGACACAGGCCAAACATGATTGGCCAAGCAGAATCTTGACAGACCCCTGATTAGTTCGGAGAACCCATGATGGCCTCTGATTGGCTGAAAGGAGATGTGCCCAGCCTGCGATTGGCTGCAGCTTACCACGATGGAAATGCGGACGTGTTTGGCCTTGCGATAGGCCGTGCCCTGGGCCTGGCACCAGGCGGGAGAGACAGTGGTGTTAGGGCACAGCTGGTGGTGCCATGGTAGTGATGAGCAGGGATAGGCAGGGATGGGCAGGAAGGGAAAGGGCTGGGGCAAGGATGGGCAGAGATGAGAAGGAATGGGAAGTGTTGGGCAGGAGTGGGAAATGGCAGAAGCGATGGCAGTGGGTACAAGGGGCCAGGGGCTCACCTCGGCAGGCTCTGTGGTGGTGTTGGCACAGAAGAGACTCTTGAGGGCGATGCCGCTGTGGTCAGCAGTGCCAGCTGCAGGTGGGGAGGAGGTGTCAGCGGGGACTTGTGGGGAAAATGGGGGGTGGCTGGGCATAGGCTCACCTGGAGGGCTCTCGACCACACCACTGGGCACCCGCTTCAGAGCCGGTTTCAGGGGTTTGCGGGGGGTAATGCGGGTGGGGGCACCTGAGGAAGTCTCTGTGCTGATCTGCGAGAAGAACAGGCAGTGGGGGGATGGTGACAGGGGGCACCCTCTCTGGTGACCCCTGAGGCCATTGTCCCACTCACCTGGAAGCAGATGCTGGCGTCAGCGACCTGGTGCCTATCCTCGGCCAGTGGCTTCTGGCGCAGGGCCTGTAGCCGGCGCTGGGGGCTGAGCTGCTGGCTGAGGAGGGCCCCCACCTGCGCCCGCTCGATGGAGCCCAGCAGGATCATGGACTCTGCCAGCAGCAGCGAGGGGCTATGTTGGCTCGTGACATCACTTCCTCCACCCTCCCGCTGCCATCCTGGCACATGCCATGGCTGCTGTGGGCACCAACAGAGCCCCCTGCCCACATCTCACCAGCTGACTCCACTAGTGGCAAACTCTTCATCCTGGTGCTGTGCAGGACATGCTGCAGGTCCCGGTACTTGCAGTTGAGGGTGACATAGCGGATGTCCCGCACCATGATGTCCTCCACCCGCACGTTGTATTTCCTGCCCAGAGAGGGTAACAGTGGCCTCAGAGTGATGCCACCCCCACCCTTTGTGGCTGATGAGGGGCTTGAGGACACACACACACACACACATACACACACACTCACTCGTGGTGGCCCCAGCCCAGCTCAGGGAGGTAGGGCAGCTTCTTGATGCGGATGATACTGTCATAAAGGGAGGGCTGCAAGCTCTGAGCCACAGCGTTGGCCAGGATGACGGCGATCATGACGGGCAGGATGTGCGAGATCTGCCCCGTCAGCTCGAAGACGATGACAGCCGTGGACACCGTGTGAGTGACGGCGCCCGACAGTGCAGCTGCCCCTGCACCCAGCCCCAGGAGAAGCGGGGTTGGCTGTCAGGTGCTGCCTGCCAGGCTGGATCCCCACCCTGCATCCTGATCCCTAGGGCTTCCATGACACCCTTAGGACCTCCTGGGGACAGGCCCAGTGGTGGTGTCATTCCCAGTCCCTGGAGACGCCACCTGAGCCCCAGAGAATCCACTGGCTCCTTTGGAGCATCTCTAAGCGATGCCCACCATGGTGTGCCTGTGCTGGCCTGGCACTTACCCACGACGGCGTAGCCCCCCGGCACGATGCGGTAGGTGTTGCTGTTGGTGTGGATGCCATCAGGGAACCAGGCTGCCATGCTTTCCCCCACTAAGCGTCCAAAAGCTGCCCCTGCACAGAGAGACGAGCTGGGAGTGGGCAGGGGTCTCCCTTGGCACCTGAGCCAGCCTTGCACTCTCTCCTCTACCCTGGTGCTGCCAGGGAGGAGACACAGGTGCCCCAGTATGGACTGGTAGGTGGTTGTCTCCTTCCTTCCTCTCACCACAGGGTGCAGGCTCTCACCGATGACAAAGACAGGCATGAAGGCTCCACAGGGCACAGGGATGGTGGTGGCCAGGGCTGACATCCAGAACTGTGTGGGGGAAGCAGACACCCATTAGTTGCATCCCCTGGCTCAGCCCTTTTTCTCATCACTGCCATGCCCCACAGCAATCTGCCATGGGGCAGGACATAGGCACTACACTGTGCCATGGGACAGCCCTGCTTCTCCCAGGGGAAACGCTGCCAGCACGTCCCTGGTGGCACCTGGCCAGGTCCTCCCTGGTGGCACCTGGGGGCACCCAGCCAGGACCTCCCTGGCGGCACCTGGGGGCACCTGGCCAGCACTTCCTTCTGGCATCTTGGTGTCTCCCAGCCAAGATATTTTTGATGGCATATTGGTAGCACCCAGCCAACACCTTGGTGGCCTCTGGGAGCAGCCACCCAGAGCTTGCTGGTGTCATCTTGCTGGCAGTCATTCAGCACCTGCCTGATAGCATCCAAGAGCCCCTCCCCAGAGCCTCCTGGAAGCACCCTGGGGCTGGCAGTGGCAGAAAGCACCAACCTTCATGAGAATGAAAACAACAAGGGTGACAAAGACGTTGGAGCGAGGGTGGCGCCAGGCCTCCAGGATGCCCAAGTACTCAAACTCGTCACTGAGCCCCTGCTTGGCCCACGTCTGGTTGTCAAAAAGCGTCACCAGGGTATCCTTCTGGGTGAGCTGGTGATAGGCAGGAGTCAGCTGGGGCTGGGAGTGGCTCCATGGCGGTGGGCCCCTGTGTGCCACCCCACAGCAGGTACCTGGCCAGCCATGAACTGTCCAAAGCCCGGTGGGAAGGTCAATGTGGAGATGAGCAGTGTCACCACAGCAGGGAAGAGAAGGCGCCTGGAGGGGTGGCACAGGGCAAGGAATGAAGTTAGTGCAGCCCCAGGTGCAACCTCCACCAGCGCTAGGGACCTCTGGGCACTTACTTCTTCATGAGGAAGCGGTTGATGGTCTTCTGGCGGCGCATGAACTGCACAATCTTGCGGTTGAGGTAGACAAAGAGCGCACCACCGAAACCACTGGCAATCCTGGGCAGAGGCAAGGCATGAGCACTCACATGTCCTGCTGCCACCACCAGCACTGCCCTGTCACCCCAGACCCAGGGGATGGGTGCCTGGGTGGTCACACTCACCCAATGACAGCAAAGGCAGGCAGCTCCTGAAGGTCAAAGGGGAAGTCGAGGCGGAAGCGGGTTTTGAACAGCGCCGTGATCGTCTCTGGGGGGTGGTGGGGATCAGTGGAACTGGGTGGGAGGACATCTGTGCCACCCCCACCTCACCAGAGGTACCTTCATCCTTGTTCCAAACGGCCAGGACGCGGAAGATGAAAGCGCTGAAGGTGGCCGCGAAGAAGCCGCGCCAGTAGTTGCGGACCGCAAAGAAGGTGGATGTGACTTCGATGCTGAAGAGGACACCTGGCACCAGCAGGGAGAGAAGAGCACGAGGGAGGCGGCGAAATCCAGTCGGCCCCCCGGCGCCTGGCATGCTTCCCACCATGAGCCCACAGTGGTCCAGCTAGCCCTGTGGACACGCTACAGGGTGGGCCACAAATATCCCTGGCAGAGCACACGGCTGGACCTGGCTGACCGCAGTGGTCGGTGTGAGCAAGAGGGGAGCGCGGGGATGTGAGTAATGCCATGGCGGTGGCACTGGTGCTGCACGCAGGTGTAAGGGTGGCAGATGGAGCAGCGCAGCAGGCATGGGGCAAGGAAGGATTTAGACACATCACCAACCTACGGGCAAGGCTCAGCGGGGCCGGAGCAGGGAGCTCCCTGGAGCGCAGGGCGGCAGGGGAGAGGACGAAAGCAGATGTTACACCTCCAGGAGGATGGTGCCCGCTCCTCCCTTCCACCTCCCCACCAAGTGGCACTGCCCTCTCCCATGCCAGACGTCCTAGGGGTCCTGTTGGCCTCACTGGGCAGACCCCAGTGCCCAGGCAGGAGGTGCAGGGAGGGTGCGGGGTGCCAGGGCTGACCCTACCTCCAATGGGGGCAGCAAAGCAGCAGCCGACACCGACGGCGCAGGCAGCCGCCAGCATTTCGATGTTCCGTGCCTCATTCTGTGGGTGAGACGGGTGAGTGGGCACTGCCCTCCCCGACCTCGAGAGCTGCCAAACCTGCTGGGATCAGTCGGCCACACTCACCTCGTACATGCCCCCGAAGAGGGAGAGGAACCGGCTGAGCAGGGCTGCGCACATGCTGGCGATGTGAACGAAGGGACCCTGTGGGACAGCGGGGAGGCTGAGGATAGTGACCCCTTCCTCACACCCTGCCCACCCTGACCCAAGCACTGCTCTCACCTCCTTGCCCAGTGGCATGCCACTGCCCAGGGCACATGTCAGCCCGATCACTTTGGCCACAAAGGTCTTGAAGGTGAGATATTCCTTCAGCACAACGCCCCGCAGGATGGTCTTCATCTCAGGGATACCTGAGCCTGGCACCACAGGGACAACTCTGACCCATGGCAATGGTTGGGGGGACACTGGGGGTCCCCTGCCACAACCCACTGCCACAGGGAGAGCTCCACAGTGCAGTCAGCAGGAACAGCCCCATGGCCACACAGGGACAGCTCAGCCCATAGACCTCTGGGGACCACAATCCCATAGCTCTCAGAAGATCCTCTAAAGTCCAGCCCATAGCCCTTTAAAGACCCTCAGCTTCATAGTTCAGGATGACATCCACCCTACACCCTCAAGGAGACTCTCTGAAGACCAGCCTTAGGAAGATCTTTGTGATCCCCAACCTGACAGCCCAGGAGGACACCAGGCAGGTACCGAAGCACAGCCCTGGGGAGGGGAACAGTTCATTAATGCGCAGACAGCCCCACATGGTGCCCTACCCACGGCCTGGGGGGCGAGGATCTGAGTGAAGCCAGCTGAGAAGGTGATGAGCACAGTGGGGTAGGTGACCCAGGCCAGGTACTGCAGCAACACGTTGGTGTCCAGGCCCCCATACATCCACTTCTGGGCTGTGGGCACAGCCGGGCAGGTGAATCAAGGGTGCCAAGGGGCATGGCTCAGCCCTGTGACAGGGCCACCCCATGCCAGCCCGCCACAGCCCTGATAACCCGTCGGTGTCCGCTCACCTTGGAGGCAGGTGGCGATGGCGAAGTCCATGGCCCAGCTGACCAGCGCCATGACCAGCCCCAGAAGAATGAGGAAGACCCAGTCCTCGCCCACTTTGGAGATGAGGAACCGCTGGCACTGCAGGGCGCAGACTGTGGATACAAGGGCTGGGTCAGGATCGGGCGCTCAGGGGATGGGCACAGCAGGGTGGCAGGGACACAGGCACCCATGAGCAGCGGCGCTGACCCAGCACTGCCTGGCGCAGGAGCACCCTCAGAGCCATGTTGCCACCAAGGGCAGGCAGGGACGGTGGGATGTGGCTGTGAGCAACCACACACAGCTCTGCTGGGCACGCACCTCCCTGCAGCACTGCCCCCTGGCACAGCCCCAGACAGAGGGGCCGGGGCCCCCGTCCCCACAGTGTAACTGGCTATTTTGGGCCATTGTGTCCCTGCTGCCCGGCGGGCAGGTGGCATTGTCATTGGCGCCGGTGTCCCGTGACAGCCCAAGAAACCCTACCCGCTGCCACCCCAGCAGGGTGGGCAGCCATGCTCAAACCTGGTGCTGCTGTGGACCTGTGCCCACCAGTATCCTCCCACCATGCCTCCATCCCCAGTGGCCCTTACCACGGCAGGGGGCACAGCGGCCCTGGGTGTACTCCAGCAGCTCGGAGGGACGATGGGGCCGGGGAGTGTCACCATCCCCATGCTCCTGCTGCAGCCGCAGCCGGGCTGCCTCATCCTTGGCAAAGGTGCCCAGGTCCTGCGTGTAGCGCCCATACATCTAGGGGAGAAGAAGTGGGCATAGGTGTCATGGGGTGCCTGGGCTGGCACCCTGGCTCCCAAGCCCAGGAGGGGAAACTGAGGCAGGAGGCCATGGGCATGCTGGCACAGCTACCCAGCACCACGGGATGCCAGGTGAGGGGACAGGCAGCCATGGCACTCCCAGGGGAAGCATCATCAGTGCCTCTGGGGTCCCTGGTTGTCTGCCAGGTGTTAGGCAGACAAGGTCCATGGGGATCAGTGGGGATGGCTTTGCCCACGTGCCCAGCTTAAGCACCTGGCACTGCCAGTACAAGTACCCAGCCCTGCCCAGGTGCCCCAGGTACTGGGCTCCACTTGTGGCAGGTGGGAAAGGGCATGCAGCATTGAAAGCATGAAATCCAACTGGGAGAGTCTCGAAGGGCCAGTACCGGTGTTGTGCTGACACTCAGCAGGTGCCTCCTCTCAGCATCACAAAAAGCCGGACTGGGATGCCCCCCAGGAGGCAGCCTTGGCAGGCCACGTGTGACATGAGCTGGCTGGTCTCAGCTGGCAGCAGTTAGGCAGGAGGGCAGTGGAGGGCAGGGCATACCTCCAGAGCCAAGGCTGTGTCCAAGAGGGGGGCACAGCACTGGGCACAGAGTGGTGCCTGGAGCAAGGGGGTGCAAGTGGCCTCATGCTCATGTAAGAGCCTCACACTCCTCCTTGGGTGCCTCCTGCCTGGCTGTGGCACGTGGCTTGGCCCTGGCATTGCCCCCTGTGCTGCCCAGGAGCTCTTTGTGCCTGTCCTCCCTGCCGAGCTGGGGGCATTTGTGCCGCACTGGCGGGCACTGCCAAGGACTTGGTTGCTTGGTTTCCACCTCACTCCCCCCAGCACGACCTGAATGCCAAGTACCAGAGGTTGGTCCTGCACAAAGGGAGGCTTCAGGGCCATGGGGGCCCTGCCAGGCTCCCACGTTGGGGCGACGTGAGCCCCATGATAATGGCATGCCCACCCGCCGTGCCATGCCAGTACAGCGCGTGGCCAGGGTGCATCCACCCTCCTCCCCAGCATAGCTTGTGCTGGTGCCCAGCAGAGGGGCACTGCTATGGGTGGGCATCATGCTTGGCACATGGGCAGCGCAGCCCCAGCTGCAGGCACTGGTGCTCACCCTGGGTGCCTGAGTCATTCACACTCCCCAGCCTGCTGGCACCCCCCAGGTCCCATGGGCACCGTGCAAAGGTGCACTTCTCACAAGGCATCACTCCTGCCCAGGTCCCTTTGGCAAGGAGCAGAAAGCAGCCAGCGTGGCGCCAGGTGGATTCTCTGCTGTCTAATACCCAGGTTGTGCTCAGCAGCGGGAGGGAGAGTGGGGAGGTGGGCGGGGAGCGAGTGACACATCAGTTTTGATTGCTGACCCTCTCCTGGCATGGATTTCCCCCAAGCTCCCGCTCAGCAGGGGCGCAGCAGCTCCTTGCCCAATGGAAATGTGCCAGGGGAAGGCAGTGAGCTGGGGTGGGGGGCCAGATGCATCGTGGGCTGCCAAAGGAAGACCCCAGCCCTGCATGGGTCCCCATGTTCAAAGGCTCCCTTCAGGCCAAGCTTGTTTCCTCTGGAAGCCAGAACAGGCCGGCACCCTGAGGAGTGCTGTCCCCCTGCCAGGCGCCTGCCTCCCCCAGCCCCACTGCTGCCCAGAGCCAGACCTGGCTGGGACCGGGACACCCCACAGGCTGAGAGTCCCATGAACCGGCTCCATTCCCACCTCTTGGAGCTGTGCCAAGGGCTGTCACGCTACCCCTGCCTGTTGGGGTGTCCAGGGGGATGCCCAGCCCTCAGGAGTCCAGCCTAGTTGGGAGCAGGGGGGAAGATTTTGCTCTCCCTCTATCCCCTCATTTACAACCAATGCCTCTTGCAACAACTGGGACAGAAGTGAAGGAGCAGTGCCACCCCCCTGCCCATGACACTGCCCTGCAGGCAGGACATGGGACCCCAGGGGAGCCTGTGCCAGGCAGCCACTGTGCTTGCAGCCTTGGCATGGCTGTAGGGCTGAGGCAAAGGCTAGCGGTGGGCTTTCTCCTTCCTCCTCCTCCTCCTCTTCCTTGTCCTCCTCCTCCTCCTCCCACTCGGGTTATTTTTCCACAAAGGCCTTTTGAAACACAAACAGCCCCGGGACTCCGGCCTCCGCCGCGAAGCAGCTGAACAATCACAGTGCCGGGCAGGCAGGGAACGGGCACGGCGGGGGGGGGAGCCTGGTGGGAGGCACCCGGGGACACGGGCATGGGCCAAGGCCACTATGTTGCTCCTGAGCTCTTGTGCTGTGGGCACCGTCTGCGCTGCCGCTCACCGGGCAGTGCCAGACCACAGTGCCTACTGCTCATGGGTGATGCTGTGCCTGAGGCAGATGCTGGCATCTGGTACTGCCGTGTCTCTGTGCCACCCTGTCCCATAGCACTGAACTTGCCTGGCAGCAGTGCCCACCTCTGCATGGCCAATGCTAGCCAAACTTTCCCTCAAATCCTAGGAGGATATTTAAAGGCAGAGGGGGAACAACAGTGGTGTAGAAGGGGATGGGGTGGTCTCCCAGGCTGGCACTGGGCAGGCATAGGCCAGGGGGTTTGTGTCACGCTGCCCGTCTTAGCTGGGCTCTAATCGCTCTGAGCGGCTCCATGGTGAACAACGGCAGTTTGTCAGGCTTAATCCCCCCACTGGGGGCCCTTTGCTCCCCACCATGAAAGCCTGGTATAAAGGGGGTACCAGGGCTGGCATGGATCTCAACACCCTGGCATAGCCAGGGGTCCTCTTGGGCACCCACCCAGCATGGGGTCCCAGGAAACAGTAATAGCCCAGGGAGACCTTTAGGGCTGTGTCTGAGCCAGCCCCCAGTGGAATCATATTTACGGCATCCCAGAGCTGGTGAAATTCAGAGGAGATATGGGCATGGGAGAGGGCTCTCTGAGCACAGCTGGACACAGCCCTGAAGCTTGGCTGTGATGCCCCAGCTGTGGGCATGAAGAGAAAGAGCTGTCCCCAGGACTCTAGGGCAGTCCAGCTTGAACCAGCTCATGCCAGACTCCAGCAGGATCTTGACCCTCCTGGCAGGTGTTGGCAGGAGTTGGTGGTGGCTCAGATGCACTGAGGAGGGCTGGGCACCCTTTCTGCCCAGCATTTGCCCAGGCAGCTGCCAAAAACCAGGTGTGAAGCTGTGGGACAGGAGCCCGCACCAGCCTCACCCACGAGCCCCAGGCAGTTTCTAGAGACTCACCGTAGCCCAGAGGCCACGGGGATGGGTGCCCCAAGGCTCCTAGGGCATGGGTGCTACCCCACCCAGAGGAAAGGAGGGCAAAGTCTTCCAGTGCCATGCAAGGCTGCCCCGATGCCAGCCCAACATGCCTTTCCCCTCCTGCGCTGCCCGCAGGCTCCTCCACCCTGCGGTGACTGGCTGGGCTGGACTCTCTGCCCACTCACTGCAGACACAGCACCCAGCAGGGCACTCTGGTGCTGGGGGAAGGAAGTGGCAACCCCATTGCTCACGTCGGAAGGTGCAATACACCCCTGCTGGTGCCCCCTGTTGCGTCTTGTCTCAGTCCTTCCAGGACAGCACCACTGGACTAAGATCAGAGACACTGCACAGCTGGGGCTTCTATAGCTGGCTGCTACCCTCCTGCACAGCCGTCTGACAGTGAGGGGAAAGGGGTGGGTTGGAAGGGCTACTGAGAGGGACCCTCCAAGAAGGGCTTTAGGTGCTTGGAGGGTGCCAGGCACAGCAGTGCCCTAATGCTGCCCCGTGCCCACATGCTTGGTGGGCAAACTTCAGCAGGGCCAGTCCCCCTCTGAGCAGCCAGCTCAGACTATTGGTAAACTCCGGCAGCTGTGGGCACAGGTACCCTGCAGCGGTTCATCCCCTGCTTCCCTGCCCACCTCCCCTGCTCTGTCTGCCTCCGTGCTTCTTCCAGGGCAAAGTACCCGTTTGCTGAGGTGCCCCGGGCACCGTCCCAAGCAGAGGCCAGGGAGAACCACCTTTGCCCAGGATGTCAGAGGGCTATGGGCAGTGAACGGGAGGGAGAACGCCCCTGGGACAGCCGGGTGCCAGAGCAGAGGCCTCAGGGGGGAAGGCGTCGTAAACATGGGGCTAAGGTTGCAGGTGGGGGAGATATGCTATCTCGGGGGCAGAGGGCTGAGGGGTGAAGAGCGCCTGGGCAGTGTCTCTGGGATTCCCATAGGGTGAGCATCACCCTCCCACCCGTGGTGATGAAGGACTGGGGGCGGCGGGGCAGCGGGAGAGGTGCGGCAGAAGTGCTGCGGCAGAAGCGCTGCTTTGGGGCTGGGGGCTCCGTTGGTCTCCGCTGCCGAAAGGCTGTTGCTTGGCACCCTGGGCCCGGTGCCCTGCCCAGCCGCAGCCCTGAGCNCGCTCTCGGAGGCCATGGTGCCCGGTGCCCCGGTTCCGCCGCTCCTGGCAGTGCCGGGGCCGGTGCCCGCGGCGGCCGCGGCTTCTCCCGGGCCGAGCAGGGCGGGCCCGGGGCACTGCCCGGGGGCGGGCCCGGCCGCGCTCCGCCTCCGCCGGCAGCACCCGACACCGGGCACCGCAACGGGGATGGTGTGCCCAGCCGGGGAGTTCGACTGGGACAGAGGGTCGAGAGCCGCCGCGGGTGTCCGCAGTGCGGCCTCCCGTGGGACACGCTGCTCCTTCCTGCCCCGGGCACCCGCGTGGGGCTGGCACTGCTCCTGGTGCTCGCTGCCCCGTGGATTCTCCACGGTGGGATGTGGGCAGAAGGGTGCTGGGGGCACAGAGGGCAGCCAGACCCCAGGTTCATGGCCATGACCGGCTGGGGGGTCTGGTTTGGGGGGGCTACTGTCTGGCACTTAAGGCACATGGGGAGCTGCTGATGCCTTCAGGTGGCACAGCGTCTGGGTACTGTGGGGAACTCACCAGAGGTACCCCAAAGCTGGAAGGGGGCTTGTCCTTACCGTGGTGCTGCTCAGCGTCCCAGGACTGCCAGCCTCAGGAGGAGAAGGTGGGCTTCGCTCTTCACTGCCAGACCCACTGGGCAGCAGCAGCTCAGCCCTCTCCAGAGGGGCACACGGGCAGGGCTGGGCACCGGCCATCCCTGGGTAAGGCACTCTGGCATGGCAGGCTGGCTGCCGGCACCTTCAGCTCACTGCTGCCTGGGCTCAGGGGCAAGCTTGCCCTCCTCCCCAGGGCACTGTGGGGCACCTTTGTGGCAAAAACTGGGTGCAGGGAAAGACAGAGCTATGGCCCGGCTGGGCTGGTGCTGTGGAACAGGGAATGGACTAGTTCTCACCAGCTGGGAGCCACCCTCTGGTTTGACGTTGGCACCCCTAAGGTTCGGTAATTATGGCTGGGCTGGGGGCTGGGATATGCCCTGTGCCAGCCTTCAGGGGTTCATAGCCGGACATGAACCGGTTTGCGGCAGGGAGGTGATAAAATGGGCTGCCTGCTCATTGTGTCCCTGGGCACGGAGCTCCTTCCTCACTTGTCAACTTCTGGCACTGCCCCACAGCAGCCGGGATACTCATCCGGAGAGGCAGTCCCATGCCAGGGCACACGCTTTGCCTGCTGCTGCCAGCATGCCCGACTGTGGACCACCAAACACACATCAAGGCCACCATGGGTGCTACCACCCTGCTGGCACAGGCACCCACATGGCTGTGGGCATGCGTAGGCCAGGACATCCAGCTCAGCACTCAGAACTCTGTGCCAGTCCATCATGCCCAATGCCATTCTCCTATTGCCCTAACACTACCCTAGTCTAGCTCAATGTCATGTCTGGTGCCGTCCCAGTACAGGCTCTGTCGCACTGTAGCAAGGTTGTTGTACCAGTATGCGTCAGTGCTGCCCCACTAAGGAGCACAGTGTCATTTTTCTTACAGCTCTGGTCCAGCATAGTTCTGGTGCTGTCCCAGTCTATCCCAGCACAGCACAGTGATGTGCCCAGAAGTGCCCCAGTCCTCCACATGGGGAACCAAAGAGCAGCTGGCAACACTGGGGTTCCCATGGGCTCCATGAGCCATGTAAGGCCTTAGTCCAGTGCACCCATACTGGGATGACTGGGAGAGTGTTGCCCCAGAGCACTTGCCACACTGTGCCCTCTCACTGGTAGGGGTGGCTGTGGTACATCTAGTCCCAGCCTCTGGTTTGCTGTGGGTGCTGTGGGCAGGTGCCTCTGTGGATGGCAGCTGGCTTGGGACCCCAGGATGGGCTCTTTGTGAAACCACAGAGGTTTGGGGGACTGTCTCTGTGCCTGCAGGTAGTGTCACCAGGCACTGAATCTGCAGCCCTTCCATGGGCAGAAGCCTGGCTGGCATCACAGCCCTTGCTCTGTTCCTGCCCAGTGCCTCCCAGGTGACCCCTACGCTTTTGGTGTCTGTGCCCCCCACAGCAACTACAAACACAGCAGGGGCACAGACCTGTGCCTGCTGCCGTCAGGAAGATGCAGGGAGCCAGGTGGGCAATATCTCAGAGTTTAATAAATACACCAGGACCCCTGTCCACGGGCACCATAAATTATGGGACAAGCCTGGCCAAGCCAGGACGGGGCACAGTGAGACGGGCCCTGGAGGAATTTTACACTATGTACAAAATGGGCACAAAATCTGCTGTGCCTGCTGGCCATGGCCATCAAAGGGAGAGGGTGGTGGGTGCTCGGGCCTCCTCCAGCCTGACCACTGCCCACTGGCACAAGTGGGCAGGGCAGCCCCAGCATCACGGCCGTGCTGAGACAGGGTGCCCTGGATAGGCACATGGCCATGTCCACCCCGCCGTGCTCCTTTGTGCCCCCCAGCCTGTGTGGGGGTGATGGGCGACAGGGACCCCCTCCATGGCCACCTGGCCTCATTGCATGCTCTCCCCTGGTGGAGCAGTGGTCACTGCTCAGCGGCTCCACACCTCTGCCCTGCCGTCGTGAACCTTCTCCCGTGCATCTGAGGGGGCATCCGGGGCTGTGAGGAGATGAAATTGGGGATGAAATGGGCATGGTGGATGCCAGGAGGATGCTTGCATTGGTCCCAGCTTTCTCTCAGCACCCAAGTGAGGGTGTACTGAGGAAGTACAGGAGCCACGTCAGGACGCTGGCTGGGGAGCAGTGCCGTGGGCAAGCACTGGCACTCACAGCGGCATTTAGTGCAGCAGGGGTTGTCCTTCCTGGCAGGGCTGGCACAGGCACCTGGTGGGCACTCTTGGCGCTGGCAGTGTGTCTCCCCTGACTGCAGGGCAGAAAGAGAGGCTTGGGGTGCTCTTCAGGGTTGGGTGGGTCCCTGGGGTGCCACACTGTACTGCTATCATCCCAAAAGCACTGGGGACAGGCACAGGGGCACCTCCCCATGGTTTCACACCAGGCCTGGCACACTCACCACACACCAGCAGAGGATGCACTTCATCTCTCCAAAGGGGGGTACAGAGGGATGCCAGCTCTCGTTGTTGAGGTACCAGCGGCGCCCGAAGCGGCATGCCCGCGGCCCGTCTGCCTGCATCGTGTCAGCCAGCTCGGGGATGCTCTTCTCTGGGGCTGCATGAAAGAGCATGTGGAAGTGGTATCAGCCATACCACAGGGAGGTGCCAGGTGCTGGGAAAACCAAGGGCAGGAGGAGTGTGCAGGTACCTGGACACTGCTTGCAGCAGTCCGAGGGGCTGACGCGCACAGGGTTGGCACAGGTAAGTCGCGGGCACTGCACCTTCTCGCAGTGCACTTCACCTGTGGTGCCCTATGGGGAGCATGAGGGGCTCAAGGAGGGGCATCAGGCAGTCAGTGGCCCCCTCCCTATTTTGAGCCCCTGCTACAGCACCCAGCACCTGAGGGCACCCACGGGTGCTGGGGCAGCTCTTCTGACGGACAAGGCTGGAGACCTGGGGGCAGACTAAGACCCATCCTCACCTTGCAGGTGCAAATGGCACATTTTATGAGGCCAAAGGGGGGCACGACAGGGTGCCAGCGGGTACCAGAACCTCGCCACGTCTTGTCCCCATCAAAGTAGCAGCCTGAGAGAGGAAGATGAGGAGGAGGTGGGCACAGCCCCCCATGGGGTGTAGGGTAGGCTGGGGGGGCAGAGCTGCTCCCTTAGCTGTGCCTGCTGAGACTCACCCTCACTACTGTCCCGTGACCGCTCCAGCTTCAGCTCTTCCTGCTCTATCTTCTTCTCTGCAAGGGAGAGGTTGGCAATAAGAGGGTCCTGAGGTTCAGAGGTGAACCCTGCCACTTTGTACCCATAGGAAACCCCCTTGCTCCCCCAGCCCCTCAATGGGAACCCCAAGCCCCTTGGTACCTTCACAGATGGGACAGCACAGCTCCTCAGGGTGCACCTGGCGGGTACAGTTGAGGGGCTGGCAGAGGATGGGGTCACAGATCACTGTGCGCTTCTGGGGATAGACGGGAGGGATGGGTTACAGGAAGCTACTGCTGATGGGTGCTGCCTCCCAGCCAGATGCCCCCACAGCTCCTCTGGCCCATACCTGGCAGCTGCAGATGGAGCACTTCTTGTCATAGTCAGGTGCCCAGTGGCTGCCGTGTGCCCGGTGCTGCCCTTCAAAGAAGCAGGAGTTGGGGTCGTTCTTCAGCTGCTCCAGGTCCCTGGTTTTGATGCCTTCAGAGAGCTCAGCCTCCTCTGGGGCCAGGTGGGCCCCTCCTGCATGGCACCGATTGGGAATGTGCACCTGCAGGGCATGGATGGGGCATGGAGCACAAGGGTTGGCACTACCAGGGGAACCTGCTGCCCATGATGATGCCCCTCTGTAGCTGGTGGAGAAGCAGCCAGAGCGTGCACCACACCAGGCTCCCAGGATCCTGTCCCAGCACAGTCCCCTTCCTGTTCCCTTCCCACACTGCTCTGGGCAGTGTCATTGGGCTGGAGAACCTGGGAGCAGTGGAAATGGGCAGGGGAGCTCTGCCCAGGTGAGGACCTACCCGTCCTCGCATCTCCCCGTGGGGGTGGGCTTTGGTGCTGACTTGCAGGAACGCAGTGCCCTGAGCCAGGTGCTGCAGTAGGTCTGTGTCCAGGTCCTTTACCACCCCCTGAGCCTGACAGGGCAAGAGAAACACCGGGGTGGGCATGAGGGCTGATCCAGTCCCTGCTGTGGAGTGCTCTGACCGGTGCTGGCCTCACCTCAGTACTGTAGAAGCCCTTGAGCAGACGTTTGTGCTGGGGCAGACGGGTGCCCATGTCGCCCAGCTCAGCCACCCCGTGGAGGTGGGCACTGATGGTGCCATCGGCCGGGCGGCCCAGCCCTGCCACAGAGATCTCGTAGTGCAGGTGGCAATGCTCATCCAGCGAGAGCCAGGCGTGACCCCCAGCCCCACTGCCCACTGGAGGAGACACCAGCTGCCCTGCCAGCGCCACGGGCATCTCTGCACATAAACAGCGACCATTGTAGAAGGCACATGAAGAAGGTTGCCCCACTGCCCCTACTTTCAGCCTCCTGGGTACCTGTGTAGCGGGCAAGCAGCCCACTGTAGGGCAAGGAGATGATCTGGCCCCGCAGCTCGCCTTCTGCCCAGTCCTTGGTGGCCACGTTGAGAAAGAGCTCATTCTGCAGCAGCATGTGTGCATCGCGGGCACTGGGGCTCTGCCAGGCACCCTGTGCCTGCCACCACCAGGAGATCATGTGGATTAAGATGGGGACTTGCCCACAGCCCCCATGCTACCCTCCCAATGCCACCTAGTGCTCACCAGGCCATCCTTGTAGCTGGGTGTCATGTCAAACAGGATGTTTCTCTTGCTCTTCCGACGGGGTTTGGTCTCCAAGGTGATGCCCACCACCTCACTGACGGTGCCCACCACCTGCACCTGTGGGCAGGGTGACAAGGGGCAGTGCCAAGGAGGGAGACACCTCTGGGACCCGCAGGAGGGAGACAGGGAAATAGGTGTCCCCCATTTACCTGGTACTCCAGGGTGCCGTTCTCATGCAGTGCCAGCTTGGCAGAGCCTACAGCCCCCGTCTTGGTTGGCAGCAAGGCATCCGCTCCACACAGCACGCTTTGAATGGCTTCAGCCCAGGAGAGAGGAATGGGGTAGGGGGTGAGCTTGGCATGGGAGGGCATGGCCACCCACCCCGCACCCCAGGGTGTCTGCCTTGTGCTCACTGTCACAGCTGCGGCGGGTGGTGATGGTGCCCGCCAGCTGCCGCGCATGCCGGCCCTCCGTCTCAGCCACGATGCGAAGCTGCCCCTTCACCAGCCACTGCAGCTCGTGGGCGGAGAGATCATTCAGCACCTCCGCGAAATCAGGGTCCTGCTGGGGAGGGGCACAGTGCCATGACTCACCTTGGCATGGAAGGCACCATGGCTGTGAGGGCACTTGGGCAACAGATGTCTTTACCTCCACAGTGATGTTGGCCCGGACTTCCCGCAGTGTCTGGCCCTGGTGCAGGATGCGGACCCGCAGTGGGACCCAGGGGGATTCTGATCACAGTAGAGAGATTTGGACCCATTGGACCAGGGACCTGAGACCAGTCTCTCTAAACACCAAACCCAGCGTCCACAAATGCCTTGCACTTGATCCCCCACTTTCTTGCCAGCTGCCTGCTGTCCTGCACACCTGGGCCCCCCCACACACCATCACTCCCTAAATTCTCCCCTGCACCCCAAAAACCTTTGCATAACCCACATCGCAAAACTACCCTTTGGGCACTGACCCACACACCCCTACACCCTCCAGCACCTCCTGGTCTCACACGCCACCATAGATACCGCCCCACCACCACATGCACCCCAAGTCATCTGTACACACCTTGATCCCACCCTAAACCAAGCACAGCCCCCACACCCACCCTGAGCCCTACTGCCAGTCTCTGCACCCACCCTGACCCCACAGATACTGAATGAGTCACAAACATGCCATGTACCTCCCCAGCCCCGTGCAGCCCCCTGGGCAGTGTCAGGCCCTGTGGAGTGCCCATGCCCACCCTCACCACCGGCATCAGGCTCCAGGAGCCCCCGAGCCATGAGGATGAAGTGGAGGTTGTTCTCGGTGTCACTCAGCGTCAGCATGGCCATTCCCCCAGCACCCAGGTGTGCAGGGTCTGATGAGGTCAGGATGGCACCAAATGTCTCTGTGCAGGGAGAGGGGCTGTGAGTGGCATCCTGGTGCTGGTGGGTTGGTGTATGGGAGCCAGACTTACCTGCAAAGAGCGCCCGGTGCTTGAGGATGTGCCCATGGACTTCTCCAGAGGGCTGTGCTCGGGTGATGAGGGACACACGGAGCTGCTCCCCACGCAGCAGCTGAACGTTTGCCTTGGACACTGTCCTCCACATCCCGCAGAGCTGTGGACAAGGGCAGGGCTGGGCAGGGGCTGGAGAAGGGGCAGTGTATGCCCAGGCAAGGGGAGGAAAGGACCCTGTGCCCCCTGTCCCCTCAGCCTCTCTCACCATGCCATCCTCGGGGGCAGCACTCTTCTGCACAGGGTGTTCGAACAGCACGTTGCCCTCAGGGTCACTGAAACGAACCCGGCTTGGCCGCCCCAGCCTGTGGACACCCAGGGGGTGAGAAAGGACCTCTGCCCAGGCCTCCTAGCCTGGTGCCACCCTCAGCACTGGGCACTAGGAGGGGCACATGAGGGTCAGCCAGTGATTTGGGGTGGCCAAGAGAAGGATGACATCTCTATGGGTGCCAAGCACCATGTTCTGCCCACTCATGCACTGCTGTCCTGCTGGATGCCAGCTCAGTGTGGGGGTGCCTTGGGCTCCCTGGCTGTGAAGCAGTGCCAACATGGCAGCGAGCAGGAGAAGGGTCCTCACTGGGAAAGGGAGCAGGAGTGAGCACTTGGGCCTTGCTGTAAATTAGGAGCATTTTCGGCTCAGTTTGGCTCCCCCGGTCGGAGCTGGAAATTAGTCACCACTTTACTATGCAAAGGGGCTGGAAGTGAGGAAGAGCAGAAAGAACTGGAGCGGGAAGGAGGGCGGGAGAGGAGAGGCTCAGCTGCCAGTGGGTGTCTGGGGAAGGCACAGTGAGCATGGGGTGCCCTGGCAGCGGTGCCCATTGGCAGAGCTCGCAGGGTGGCACAGCACCTATGCCACACTGCGCCTACACCAAGCCCTGGAACTGTTCCCATTTGCTCCTGCTCCAGACCTGGAGGCGAAAGGGTGAGGCCAGCCCAGTGCCGTGGGTGTGCCAAAATCCTGGCTGCTGGCCTGGGCTGGACCCTCAACACATAAACCCCCTCCCCAAATCTCCTGTCCCGCCAATGTAAGGCTGTGGCAGTGTGATGGGATGTTAGAAGGGAAACTAAAGTACAAGCACTGCTGCCTTCCCCCAGTTTCCATGGGGGTACCTGCTGTACCAGCCTGTGTATGGCACAGGGATGGGACTCACCGCTCGTAGCTGATGGAGAAGAGCAAGTAGGAGCGCAGCAGGGTGAAGCGAGCCTTGGCCACGGCGCTGGACGTAGGATGCCATGGCTCTGAGCCACTAGTCAGCAAGGCTACGAACTCTGGGGAAGGAATGCCAGTGACACTGGGGAGCACAGGGATTATCCCGCACCACTGTTGCTTGCCTGGGCAGTGGCTCACCTGTGCGGGCATCATCGCGGGCCATTCCCTCGGAGCTGAGGTAGGAGCGGTCATTGTAGGGCTTGTCCAAGTCATCTTCCTTGTCCTGGAAGTACTCAAAGGTGTCGAAGGAGGGTGTGGGGCTTTTCTCTGGGGGGCCTGGCAAAGCTGGTATGGAGTGGGCACAGAGGGAGAATGGTGACCTGGCTGCTTGTACCCAAGAACTCAGGGTGGGGGACAATAACAAATCCTGAGACCGACTGAGATGTGCCCTGCAAATCACCATAGAGTTCAGGGCCTCTGTGCAGGGGTGCAAGGACCATACCAGGCACAGGGAGAAGGACAAAGGGGTTTAGCCCTGTGCACCCTCCTCCCTACACTCTCCCCAGAGTGGTTCAGGGACAGCTGTGCCCATCAGGGCTTCCCCATGTCTAGCATCTTATTGACACCCCGAGGGCACTGGCAACTTCCATATGAAGAAAACAGTCCTTTTTTGGGGTGGGAGGGGAGGGTGTGGTGCCCATGGGGGAGTCTGTGGGTGCAGGAAGGCTCCCCGCAAGGATGCCTCACCTTTGGGGCAGGTGTGGCAGCAGTGCCCGGGCAGCAGTGTGGCGCGAGGGCAGGCGGGCACAGGGCAGTCCTGCTTCATGTTCTTGCAGTTCACTTTTCCCGTCGGCTTCCCGCGGCGGTTCCTCTGCTGCGGCGGGAGGAGAGCCGTGCCAAGGTGTGCCAAGCCGGTGTGCCCACCGGCGCAGCTTGGGTCCCCCCCATCCCGGCCCATCTGGAGCCCCCGGACACCTTGAACAGCCCCCAACTGCCTGTACGGCTGCCAAGCCCGTCCCCTCCTCCCTACGGCCCCCAGCCCCCTGCCCAGCTGTGTGCGGCCCCGCCAGCCTCGGTCTCGGGGGTCTGCTCGAGGGGAAGGAGGGGGCCGGAGGCCATCCCCCAGGAGGGGGAAGAGGAATGAAGGCTGATCCTTTAACCCCCTTCATCCTCCCCATTGCCGCGGTGGGGAACGGGGGGGAAGATCCAGGTGTCCTGCTGAAGGGATCCCCGCTTCCCTGTGCCGTGACGGAGGCTGTGCTGGATAAAACGGTCGAACTCCACCTCTTGCCAGCTGCCTCCCCAAGCAGGGCTGGATCCTGGGGGGCTGTCCGGGGGCGGGGGGACTCAGGGGCACTCACCGGCTCGCAGTGGCAGATAACGCAGCGCATCACCCCGAAAGGCTCCCCCAGATCCGGGTGCCACGTATCATCCAAGGCATAGAAGTGTCCCCCGAAGGCGCAACCTGCGGAGACACCCCCCCAGAAGCCACCCACCGCCACTCTCGGTCACCTCCGGGCCGCGGGCAACCCCCTGCTGCAGTCCCGGGCAGCGGCCGCTCCCGGTGCTAGGCAGAGGGTGGTCCCGGAGCGGGATGCAGGGTGCAAGAAAAAGCGGGAGGGGGGTGAGGGGGGAATACAAACACGAGGTGCAAGGACGGGGGTGCGGGTGCCAGGNCCGGGACCAGGGGCGGGGAGGGGGGGCCGGGCGCTGTCGGCTGCTGCTGCCGCCGCCTCTGCCCGGCCGCCGGCTCCGGCTCCGCTTTATAGGCGGCGGCATGGGCAAGCGGGAGCTGCGAGCCCTGTGCAAACAAAGGCCCCGCTAATGAGGCGCAGGCAGCGGCCGGCCCGGGGAGGGGGGAACCACAACGACGCGCCCCCGCCGAGCTCTGACACCCCACACAATCTCCCTTCACCTTGCCTCGGGGTCCCGGTCCTGCCGGGCACGGGCCGTCTGGCAGCACCTCGGGGCACTCAGGTGCCCTGGTGTCCTGGGCATCCTCCTTACCTGTTGCTACCCCTCTCCTCCCCCGGGGCACGGGGTACCCCGGGGGTAGAATACTCTCCCTTGCATGCCAGCCCCATGGCACAGGGTGCCCAAGGGCTGGCTCCATCCACACAGCCTCACTCAGGGCACGGGATACCCCCAGGGGCTGGGCATCTCAGGGACACCCTTCCAATCCACACAACACCCACCAGAATACAAGGCACTTTAGAGACAGTCCCAGCATCCACAGCCCTTGCACAGAACTCGGGGTGTTCCTGGGCAGTGGATACCCTGGGTAGGCCCCCACACACATGCTCCAACCTGCTCATAAGCCCCCTCTGGGAGTCCCCCATCCACATAAGCCCCTCGGGAATAAGGTATTATTCCCATTCAAATGCCTCCCTCCTCAACCCATGTACTCTGCCCTGCTATGGGGCATCTCCTGGATACAGGGCATCCCAGGACTCCCCATCTACACAGCCCACCTTCAGGCACAATAACTTCCAGGGCTCGCTGCGCTCCTCCAGGTATGGGGACATCCTGGGGACTCCTCCAGCCACTCAACCCCCTCCCAGACTGCTTGGCTCCCCAGGACATGGGACACAAAGACACTGTGGGGCAGGAACCCACCACAGACCCCCTTCCCCAAAACATACAGATCCTCCACTCATTCAACGCCACTGAGCATGGGCCCCCAAAGCATCCTTGCAATGCACATTGCAAAGTCCCACACAACACACCACCTGTGCCCTCAGCATCCCCAAATCCCTCTGGCTGCTGCCCAGCACAGGCAGAGGACCCCAGGATTCTTGCCCACCAGTGACAGTGGCTGTGAGGAGACAGGAGCCCAGATGACAGGGTCCCCTTATCTGCAGGGATAAGGAGACAGCCATGGAGAAGGCTAAGAGAGCAGCACTCAGCAGTGGTCCCACGTGTGACCAAGCTAGTGAGTGTGATGGTGGACAGCGAGAAGACACCATGAAATGGCCTGTGGAGAGCATCATCCAGCTGGGAAAACTGAGGCACTAATGGTGAGTGTAGGGGCTGGTGGGGAAGGGGCCCGGTGAGTGCCACCTGTGTCCTTGCATGCCATCTCTGCTGAGGGCAGCAGGGAAGGGTGGTGGGTGCATGGAAAGCAAGTGTCTGGGGAGGGGAAAGCGGGTAGGGAAGGGAGGAGGGGGAAGCACTGGTCTGCCAAAATCAACTCCGGGCGGTGCAAACACCCGGCCAGCTGTGCGGTGTAGCCAGGGAAACACGGCACAGCTGGAGCACAACAGGCCGTGGCCTCCCCACAAGGCTCCTCCTGGGCCTCCCTCTGCCTGGTGAGCAGCTGGGGGGGAAAGCATGCAGCCCATTGCCCCATGCCTCTGATGCCAGCCCACATGAGGTTGCTCATATCTGGCTTGTTCATGTCCACCCTATGCCATTCCCTGCCCCTCTTTGGCACACGTTCCCATGCAGCAGGCACCTCTCCAGGGGAGGGCATTGGGGCACAGGTGCTTGGCCATGCTGGGGTCCTGCTCCATGGCATAAGTTGGCACTGGCACAAGGCAGTGAGGAGAAGCTCGACTTCCCCCAGTGGAATAGCTTGCTGGCATCCCCAGGGCTGGGACACTGCCAGGGCCCTGGGCATCCCCTGGGCATGCCTGTGCCTGATCCCCTGCTGCTTGCAAGCACTTTCAGAAGTGCAGACCATGCCTGGCAGCATGGCACCCCTGTGCCCTCCCCACTGTCCCCAGCAATGACACTGACCTGTTCTCTCTCTTCTCTCCTGATGTCCTTGCTGGTCTGGAGCCTAGTAACGTGGTGGGCAGGGGAGAGCTGGGGTCTGCGTGGCTGTGCCAGTGTTGTTGTGCAGTGCCCGCTGCAGCAAGGCAGCAGCCCTGAGGGGTGGCGGGACGTGAATGCAGCGGAGCAAGGAGGAGGCGGGCGATGGCTCCCGGCCGCCCCACTGATGCCAGGAATCCGGTGCTGGCTCCACGCACCCAGAGCTCGTCACAGTCTCCTGGCTCTTGCTACAGGACGTGGGGAAGCAGTGAGGGAAGCTCTCTCCCCTTTCTCAGGGAAAGGAAGGAGGGAGGGGGAACCCACTTGCCCATGGCCCTCTGCATGGGGGAAACTGAGGCAGAGGGTGTCCTGTCACTGCCAGTCTGGGATGAGAGTGGCACAATGATTCCTGTCAGCTCTCTAGAGCTCCCTGCTTACTGGAGCACCAGAGGGTGCTGGGCATCTCTGCTGGGGAGGACACTTTGCTACTGCAGTAGGGACACATGGGCAAATGGATTCCCAGCTGTGGCTAGGCATCCCTCACCCACAGCTCTGGCTGTCCCTGGAAATGCCAAGGATTGTCCCAGGGCAAAGAGGGCAGCTTGCCAGAGCCTTGAGGGTATGAGTGCTGGTGGGCAGGGGCTTGTGCTGCCTGGGGCGCACGCTGGAAAAGGGTCCCAGTCCCACCAGCTGCTTTCCAGTGCCCACACATGTGTGGCAGCAGCGCCTAGCACAAAGACGGCTCTGAGGCTGTCCGGAGCTGGTCCTGGCGCCGACACAGCCCCAGCACGGCTGCTGGCTGTGGGCAGCTGGAACTACAACAAGACAGAGCTAGCTGGCCATTGGCAACCCCAGCCACCCCGTCTGGCACCCACATTCCTCCAGCAGCCCTACCCGGAGAAAGAGTGCCCACCTCATCCCTCAGATAGGTGGTGGTAGGGCCTGCGGGATGCCATCCTGGCACATCACAGGAAGGATGCCTTGATGACACCCTCCAGAACAGCCTGCAATGCTGCTGGGGGTCTGTGGGCACGTGCCCTGCCCAGCGGCAAGGATTCTGCGGAGGGTCCTGGTGGACTGCGGTGCCAGGGCTGTGGCATGCCTGGCCTGCAGTCGTTGTGGCGGGCCCTGGCCAGAACTCCTGCCCCACGCAGCTCCTATTGTCTGGCCTCATTAGCTGCTGCCTGCTCGAAGCTTTGAACTTGAGCCGGGCTCAGGGCGGCAGGAAGGAGCCTCTGCTCCCCAGAGATGGGGTCGAGGCAAAACCAGCATCTCCCTGTCCCATGGCCTCCTCAACACCCCAGCACCCCTTCCTAGCCCTGTGCCAGACATGACCCTGGATCCAGATGGTGTCGAGTTCACCCTGTCTGTCCCAAAAATGCCCCCTTGACTGACCTGCTTTGGCATGGGGTGCAGAGAGCCACTGGCCTCCCCAAAGCTCTGCTGAGTGCGGCTGCCCCATGACTAATCCCCCTGGCCTCGCACACATGCGGCAGGGCGGGGGGGGCTGTTGTAATGGGTGGAAATATCTCATAATTCACGTTGGACACGGGGATTGCAGGCGTTCCGGCAATATTTGCACAACTGGTAGGCGGCTTGTGGGGCTGAGCTGCCCCAGACGAGGGACAGGGGGGTCTGGGGATGGAGGTGGTTTTGGGGGTGGCAGGTACGGCGAGGGGGATGCAGCTTGGGGGCGTGATGGGGTTAGGAGAAGTGGCTGTTTTCTATCTGCGAACACATGGAGTTTATTACCGATGGCGCATTGCCGGCGTAGTGGGATGGCTGAGGTTCTTGCCCTCATCCTGCTTGCCTGGCTGCAGTGGCACGGCTTGGGCACAGGGGTGGAGGCTGCCAAGCAGCCTCCTCTGCCACAACCAGCAGATGCGAGCCATGCCCCTGGGCCCTGTGCCTGCTCTCAGTGTCCCATCAGCTCCCTAGAACTCCCTGCCTATAGGAACATGCCAAGGTGCTGGTGTCCTCTGGCCCCAGATGTCCCCTCCTCAGAGGCTTTGCTGGGTGTCCCTGGCTGGAGGAAGGCAAGGGGCATGTGGGACATGGGGGGGCTGTGTTTGGCATGGGGATTAGCAAGCTCCCAGAGTGATGGTGGTCTCCCCCCTCCCCACCGGACATGCAGGCAAATATTTGTGCCCAGACTTCGCAGGACAGCGAGAAGGAATTTCATTCTTGCGCCCACCTGCGGCTCGGCTGCCTGGCATTAACCCCTTCACCGCCCCAAGGGATGGAGGGAGAAAGGGCAAGGTGCCCTCCTGTCCACCCTGCCCTGTGCCTCCCCATTTGGGTGGGGAGCAGGAGGGGACAAGGGGACATGGTCGGATCCCCCCATATATCAGCAGGGGCACAAGGTGCACTGGTGCAAGGCAGCAGCTGGAGGGTTTGCCCATGGGCATCCTCTGGGCAGCATCTAGGGCTTTGTGCTGGAGTGCCAGGCAGTATGGTACTGCCAGGAATTGGGAAAGACAGGGAAACCCCTGCCAGCCTTCACCCCCTGAACTGCAGGACCCCGGGTGATGTGACATTTGCAAGCTGCTTCTCCCAGCAGTGCCTTGCTGGGACAGGCTGATGGGGAGTGGTGCGGGTTATGGCGTGCGTGGGGAGCAGGATTTGCCCACGGATGTTTATTGGCAATTTGCAATTGTAAAGAAGGGAAAAAAGGCCCGGAGGGGGCACCCAGCTCTCGGGGACTGCCTGCGCTTGGGGAGGGGGCAGAGTGGGTAGAGGGTTCCCTGGTACCCGCAAGAGCCCTGCTGCGCTCCTTTCCCCTGCCGGGGGCCAGCTGGGCCCTGAGCAAACGGGGCTGTTTGCTCATGCCGGGATTAGCCGCTTTGTTCCTTTGACTTTCTCCTCCCTGTATGCCGGACCCTTTCATGGGGGCTTCAAAGGGGGCTAGGACCCCCCTGGAAACCCAGGTTTGCTTCCCATGCTCCCCCCTGCCCGCGTCGCACCGACATTCTGGGGTGACCACCGAACACATCTGGGTGGCCTGCGGGGATAGCAGCTGTACCATCCGTCCACGCTCCCCCTCTTACCACCCCCCGCAGCCTGGCACCTCCGGCTGCCCTCGGCACCTCGGCGAAGTGGGTGCGAACGGCCGCCTCCTGCAGCGGGATTCCCGGCACTTTGCACCCNTGCTCGCTTCGGCCGGACCCCCAAGCACCTCCAGGGTCCTTGAGAACGCCCCACCCCCGCCCGCACACTCTTCAATCCGCAGCACACAGCATCCCTGGATGCGGGCTGGGGGAAATACGGTGACTAGCCAGCCAGATCAGCAGTAGGGGGGGCCCCCCACATCCCCTTCTCCCTTCCCTGGCATCAGCAGCAGATGCTGATATGGCCCATTCCAGCAGAAGAATCCCAGACTGCCCACTGGCATGGAGTCCCACTGCCCACCAGCTTCTGGCAGAGTATTTTGGAATGAAGGGGCTATTGTTGGCATCTCGGGGTGCTTTCATTCCCTCTGGGGTGCAGCACACCTCCAATTTCCCCCAGGGGCTTCGTTTGCCTCATGACAAGGGCAAGCAGCGAGTGCAGGACAGCACGGATCTCCAGCTTGGCACCACTGATGATTCTTCAGCCAGGGGACCCAGGCATGACAGGGGCACAGCAGGGACTGGCATGGGGCTGGCAGCTGGAGTGGGGCCAGCACTGGCAGAGGGGCTGAGGGTGTTGGCAGCTGCATTTGCAGCTTGTCACGTCCGCAGGGACAGAGCCTGTCAGGAAGCCTGGCGGTGTTTGACCCCACTGCTCCCGCCGACCCCAGCGTCATCAGTGCCAGGCAGGCCATGCTGCCAACCTTGTCCCCCGAACCATAACACCCGCTGGACACCACTCATCTGGGCACCCTCTGACCAGCAAGGTGGGCTGCTGTGGGGCTGAGCAGGGCACAGGGCAGGCGGAGTGGGGCTGAAGTGTTTACTCGGACTGTTGTCACCCAGCCAGGCGCTGCCGGGAATTGCCGGCCACAGGGACAGGGGTGGGAGCGTGCGAGAACGTGCAAGCGCAGGGGTGTGAAAAGGAAGACCACGGGCTGCAGTGAGACTACTGGCAAAAGCATGCTGGCTGGGGGGGGGGGGGGTCCCAAAGGGAAGTGTGTGGGGCTGCCTGGTTATCTGTGCGCACCCCAGTACCTGCCCCAGGAAGTGTATGTACACTTGTCAGTGCAAGGGTGTGCGTGTGGGATGTACACATGTGCCATACCCACACACACGTGCACGTGGGGATCGGGGTGCATGGCTCCCCGCCCAGCAGCTGGAGTATCTCAGGTGGGGGCTGAATTTGCTGGGGGGCGTCATGGCTATGCCAGGGCCTGATGCTGGACAGACCCCTGATGCTTCTCCTACCCATGGAGTGGATGTCTCACTGGCTCACCCACCCCACCCCGCTGAAAGAGCTCTGAGGACTGTGTGTCACCCAGATCCCCACCATGCTCAGAGGGGTCTCCGTGTGTCACAGTCACAGCAGGGATCTCCACCTCCTCCGGATGCCTCTAGGTGACATATGCAGGGGTCAGAGACACCTCTGGATGAAGATTACCAGAGATGCGGTCACATCTGGGCAAGGGTCACTAGGTATGGTCTCCACCTCTGAGAGATGGCAACTGTGCTTGGTTTCCATCTCTGAGTGAGACTTACCAGGGATAAGGCTGTCCTCTAGATGAGGGTCACTGTAGATGGAGTCCACCTCTGGGTGAGGGTCTTTGGTGGCCATCATAGCTGGGAGCAGAATCCCATTAGGACTGATGGTCAGGGTCATCCACGCTATGTCTTCTGCAGGTATCAGGGTCATCTTCACGCGCTGGACAGGCACAGCCAAGGCACCCATCACCAAGGTCCCCGCCACCAAGCGCCCATGCCTGGGACCAGGTGAGCAGCCTGGGGACGCCCTTCCCTGCGCCCCAAGCCAAGGGAGGAAGCGGCCGGAGGCAGGAAGCCGTTCCCCCGGGCCCGGGGCCCCCGCTGCGATTTTGCTCGAAGGTCAGCGGCGACACAACAGGAAATCGCACTGCTCGGCTAGGCAGCCAGACCAGAGCCCAAGAGTCAGGCCGGAGCCAGAGAGCCGTGTCGTGCTGTCCCAGGGGTGCTCCTGGCTCCCGGCCCTCCATCCTGGCTGGGCAGCTCGCGGGGTGCCCGCGCCACTACTGCCCTCCATGGAAGTGGGACGGGAGCTGGGGAGCAGCCGGTGGCCCCAGGGTGGAAGATGCAGGGCCGAAGCCCCCAGCTGAGCATGGAGCTGAACAGTGAGTGTGCGGCTAACAGGGGGGATGGGAGCGAGCAAGAAGGGGCATCACGTTGGCAGCAAGCACAGCCAGAGCGTCCCCTACATGGGCACTCCCAAGTGATGAACCCCACAGGTGGGCATCAAAACCCAAGGGTACCTGGTACATAAAGGCAGCTGAGCATCTCTCTCCACACATCCTACAGAAACAGGCTGCACTGAGGGCACTTAGGGACAGGTGTAGGGTCAAGGCAGGCACCGAGGCAGGTGGATGCGCAGAGGGTCTTAGGAGCAGAGATGCCTGTTGCCACGACAGGCAGGACAGACAGTCACTGGGCACAGCAGCTGGTCAGCTAAAGGGTGCCCAGGGCAGCGAGGTGCCAGCAGTGCTGGGACAGGCTGAGCCCTTGGCTGGAACAGTGGCAAGGAGCGGAAGTACGTACACTGCTGGATGCTGCAAGCAGGGATTCCCCGAAGCACACATGACAGCTGGAGCTGCTCCTGGCACAGACCAGGAGGGCTGGCCCTCATCTACGCAGGGAGCACGGCTCTACTCTGCCTGCAGCGGGGCTGAAACTCCTGGCCCAGGGTGTGGCTATGTGGCCCCCCTGGCACACAGCACCGGCTTGGAAACTTGGGATGTCCCCAGAGAGCACCAGGCACCTGCACTGACTGACCTGAGGGAAGCACCAGGCCCTCCTCAGGCCCCCTAGACTTCCCCCTGCACTCCACCATGGGAGAATCAAGGTCACCACAGGACTGCAGGCATGGTCCCAGGCTGGAGCTGCCCAGGGATGTTGGCACTAAGGTAACTCCCCCCACCCTCTCTCAGGACTGCTCCTCCTCACATCTTTCCTCCTGCATGTGGAAGAGGCCCGTGCCAGCCCTACCCGGCTCGTCTGTGACGACAGACTCATCCAGAAGTACATTGGGGAGGCCAAGGACATGGAGAAGAAAGCGGTGAGAATACAGTCCCCCTGACTAAACCCCAAGGCCAGGAATGGACTCAGCTCCTGGTATCTCACTTCAGCATCTCCTCTCCTCCCAGGGCCAGTGCCAGGCCCTGCCTACACTCAGCTGTCCTGCAGTGTTACCCTTGGTAGACTTCAGCCTCCAGCAGTGGAAGTCCAAATCGGTGAGAGGGGTTGGGAGGATGATGCTGGCACTGGGGTGCCCACAGGGCTGAAGGAGCCCTCAGAACAGAACCTCAGATCTAGGGTGGGTAGAGGAACAAATGAGGCCCAAGGGCCACTGTGCTCACTACCTGCCTCCCCAGAATGAGACCAAGAGGCAGGAGATCCTCTGTGACCTGGCAATGCTGGTGGGTGCTGTGGTAGAAGCTCAGGGCCAGGTGACCCAGGAATGTGGGGCCAGACAGCTGAGCCAGCTTTACCGACAGGCCAACTCCTTCTTCCTGTTCCTGCAGACCTTCAGCTTGGAGGTGAGACATCCCCAAGGCGAGGAGGCCACCCTGGCACAGGTACTGTGCTCTACATACTACATTATGGCGTTTTCCCACTTTTATCCTTCAGGAAGGACCCTGGCCACCAGGCTGCTCCCTGCGCACCATGGAACAGACCCATGTTCCCAGCATCTTCCTCACCTACCGGCAGCTGGTGCAGGGAAAGCTGCGCTTCTTCTTCCATGAAATGGCCAAGGACTTGTGCCAGCAAGGTCAGGGGTGCGGCAGAGACCCTCAGTGTGGGGTGCGGTGACACTGTGCGCAAAGCTCACCCCCAATCCCAGGTTTGAGTGATCCTGCTGTCACTGAGCTATGCTCTGGGTGCCCAAGAAGGTGCCCACAGGGAAAGGGCTGGCTCATGCTCCTCAATCCTTCAGCTACCACAGGGTCCATGGAGGCAGAGGACAACTTCCATGTGCTGGCAGGCGCAGGCCCTCTACTGTGAATGCTTTACAATTAAAGAGCTATTTTTGTAAAGGGTTGTTTGTGTCCTTTCCCCACCCCACCACGGCCCTGGCAGGCGGAACTGCACACCCATTGGGGCCTGAGGACACACTGCAGGTCTCTCCCCAGCACCCATCTCCCTCCTGTGACAGCTGCCAGCTCTGCAGGGTAGGGGGACTCTGCCAGGCAGTGACTCCTGCTGGTGGATGAGCACTCCTTGCCCCCTGCCCCAACCTTCCTCTACCCAGGGGTGGTAGAGCAGAGCTTGGGGCAGGTTTCCTGCCCATCCTGTGGAAAGTGGTGCCCCCTACCAGTCATAGAATCATTATGGATTGGAAAGGACCTCGAAAGATCATCTAGTCCAATCCCCCTGCCACACCAGGATCACCTAGACCAAGTCACACAGGAACACATCCAGGTGCATCTTGAACATCTCCAGTGAAGGAGACTCCACAACCACCCTGGGCAGCCCCTTCCAGTGCTCCATCACACCGTGAAGAGGTTCCTTCTCAGGTTGATGTGGAACCTTCTATGTTCCAGCTTACAACCATTGCCCCATGTCCCATCACTACATGACACTGAGAACAGCCCAGCTCTATCCTCCTGACACCCACCCCTCAAATATTCGTAGACATTAATGAGGTCACCCCTCAGTCTTCTCTTCTCCAAGCTAAAGAGACCCAACTCCCTCAGCCTCCCCTCGTAAGGAGGCTCCACCTCCTTCATCATCTTCATTGCCCTACCCACTCCCTGCCAGCCTCACCTCAGCCAGCAGAGTCAATCATAAAAAACACATCCCAGTTTAATCAAGAACCCCAGCCTGCCTCAGGACGGCTCCTTACAAAGTGGTTTCCATGCCCAAGGCAGAGCAGCAGCGCTTCCAGTCCAGCTGCCCTTGGTCAGAGCCAGCACCGACCCCACTTCTGAAGTGCAGTCAAGCAGAGGTGAGAAGACGCTCAGGAGAGAGGACCACAGAGTCCCCAGCATGAGTTCCACCCAGCCATCAGGCACTTCTCTCCATGCAGGAGGTGGCGGCAGATCCCAGGAGGAATCTGTCAGAAAGAGGCCGTGATGACGAGGGGGACTGCCCTTTACTCCCCAGCTTCAGAGGCTGAGTGAGGGTTTGGGTTCACAGGGCTTTGGTTTGCTCACTGGCAGAATGTCTCTGAGACAGCTCCAGGAAGCAGGTCTCCTAGAAGGCCAGTTTCTTCATCAACAAGTAAACTCGAGAGTCCACTTCAAACCCGTGCAGGTTGTTTGCGTCTCCCTGCAGCCGCATCAGCAGCCCGCCATAGGACACGTAGGCAGAGCTGGGGAGGGAGGAGAGAAGCAGTGAGAATGGAAAATCCCATAGGAGGCTTGTCCTGAGATGCCAGTGCCTCCCCCACACCACCCTGTGATACCATGTCCCCCCACTGCCACTGACAGGCACTCACAGGCGCGTAGCTGCCTCTGTGGAGGTCTCGTCCCCTTCAATCCTGTACACCTTGCCATACATCACATACTCAAACTGGTCTGCCCTGTGATGGAATGACAGGAGTTCAGAGTCGAGTTAAACCTGGGTGTTCCCTTAGCTGAGCAACCTTTGAGAGAAGGCACCTCACAGCCCCTCAGCACTTCACCTGTTCCCTCACCCACCCCCATACTGGTCCCAACTGGACAGCCGTACCTGGATGGCCTGTCATCTGTCGGGTTGTACTCGCCATCATCCAGGGTGCCATCTTCATACAAAGTGCTGGCGATGACCAGGCGGAATTTGTCCCCTGGAAGGAGAGGGCAGAGACTGGTGACATCGGCGATGTGGCCAGAGAAGCAGCAGCCACAGTGGATCTCGGGCTGTGCTAAACAAACCCCACTACTGTCTTCAATTCTCCACCAGGGTCGTGGGAATGAGGTAAAGACCATGCTGAATTTTTTGTTCCCCCATTTACCAGAGGTATTGGTTACCCTTACGTTAAAGACCAGAGCCACTAGGGCACCACTGCTGGTATTTTTATGGGACACCACAAGAGATTCACAGACCGGACTCTAGAAAGATATGCACCAGTCCCAGCTTTTCCACCCATTTAGCATATTTAACCACAAAAGTTCATTTCAAAATGTTTCCCTTAAAGCCTGGTCTCACCAAAAGAAGTAGTTTCACTAGAGCACCTCTGGGTAACAAACCAGAGATAAGCCCAAACCAATACAGAGGGGCAAACCAGAATCCAGCTCAGGCCCAGCATGCTGAGTGTCCAGTACCATGATGTGCTACAGCACAGGGCCCTAAGGAAATGAGAGACAGCTCATCCCTTCTTTGCAGCAAATTCAGTCTTCTACTCCGAGCACTAACACACGCTTCACTAACACCACCCCAACCCAAAGCACTCTGGACTAGCAGCCCGACGGCTTACCTAGGTCCACAGGGTAGATCTGGATGTTCACATCCAGGATGAGGTCCATCTTGAAGGACTCACTTTCACAGTGCAAGCGGGACACTAGAGAGAGGAGCAGAGTCAGGGACAAGGACAGAGAAGACCCCCCCCAGGCGCTGGGTGGGCAGAGGGTCCCGGGTCCTGGCTGTTGTCTCCATCCCACCCCAAGCTGGTACCTGACCTATCCGGGGGAAAGGAGCGTGCAGGGTTCGGGGTGGATGCTGGAGCATGGGAGAGCAACCTGGTGGGGAGTGGAGGGGCCCGGAGGCCGCGTGCTGCAGTGGGGGCAACAGAGGGTGGGCAGGAGCACCGAGGTGCGGAGAAACACGGTAGGGCCGGTGCCAGGCGATGGCGAAAGGTCAGGTTGGAGAGACAACCGGGACAGGGCGGGCTGAGATGGTGCACAAGAGCCCCGCGGGACGGGAGAGCAGAACCGGACAGGCCCGGGCTGAGGAGGCGCAGACCTGTACTGGGGCCTGGCCCGACTGCTCGCTGTCGGGCCCCACTCACCACGGTCAAACTTCTTTCCCTCGGGGTCGATGTCTTTCACGTCGAAGATGTCCTCGAAGAGGATCCCGGCCATGGCGGCGGCGCGGCTCCGCGCTCACCCCCTCCAACCCTGCTCCCGCCGATGACGCTACGTCACCTCCTCCGCAGGACGGAAGCGGCCCCCGGATGGGCGGGGAGATCCCTGCTCCTGCGCCCTGCAGCCGCCCGGCGACGAGAGAACGCGCGGTCCTAGTGCCCGCCGGCCCCGGGTGCCGGCAGGGGGTGCTGCGGTGCCGCGGATGGATCCGCGCGGGGCCACGAACGTGGGCGAGTCCCAGCACGGGGCCGCCCCNGAGGCCTCGTCCCCCGCTTTCGAGGCGTGGGACAGCGGGTCTTCACCCGGGCCCCGCTGCTCCACTGGTTATCAGTGTGATGAGCTGCGCGGTCTCAGCCCCCACCGGTTCCTTCCCCCTCCCACGGCAGTGGGGAGGAAGAGGCGGCGGCCATCCCCGTGTCCTGCCGATGAACCATGAGGGGAGCGGGGGTGGGGCGGGCTGGCGAGGCGGGGGACTGTCACACATTGGAGCACCGCGGGGTGCTTGCACGCCTGGCATCGGGGTGGGAGCCGCTGGCGGGGTCAAGAGTTTAGCCCTGACCCCCCCCTCCCCACCCCCCCCCCCCCCCGGTGCCTCCCCT
>VXBP01005443.1:1741517-1840409 GCA_013400115.1 Rhinopomastus cyanomelas | reverse complement strand
CCCCCGACTCCCGGTTGCTCGCCTGTCTTCGCCGGTATTTCCCCGGCGGCAGCGGGGACACTGTGTCCCGTTTGGGCCGGCACCAAGGGGGCTGGCATGGCAGCAGAAATGGGTACCCGGGTGTGACGGGCACCAGGGAGAAGGGTGACTCGGAGCCGGGAGCGCAGCACATGCCCGCAGCCTCTCGGGGACCGCGAAGCTAAGAACATCTCTGGGATGCGGGTCTCGACACCCGCAGCGAGGTGTCCCCGTGGGGACACAGCCCACGCTGTCTCCATGAACCGGGTGGCTCCGGAACGTGGCCTGGGGTGGTACCAGAGCCGGGGTCCAGCAGCACAAGGATGCCGGGATGCCCAGACCCACCCCACTGTGACCTTTCCACAGCCTGTTCCCCCTCCCCCCGCAGCGCGGTGACACGTAGCGGGGACACTGGAGTGACGGGGATAGGGC
Source organism: Rhinopomastus cyanomelas (assembly GCA_013400115.1). Taxonomy (NCBI): domain Eukaryota; kingdom Metazoa; phylum Chordata; class Aves; order Bucerotiformes; family Rhinopomastidae; genus Rhinopomastus; species Rhinopomastus cyanomelas. The sequence continues at coordinate 1,839,959 of VXBP01005443.1, read as the reverse complement.
TCATGGCCCGTCAAGGCGGGGGATGGGGTGCACGGTCGGTTCACGGCGGGGTCACCTCGCGGCGGTAGCACTCAGCGGGTGCAGCCTTAATGCGCTGGGACGTGACCTCGGCTCCTTCCCGTCACCATCTGCGGAGGTAGGTAGGTGGGTGACCCCTTCCAGCTCCGCACCCGCTCTCCGCTCTGCACACTCAGGCTCGGGGTTAGGGAGGAGGGAAGCACAAAACCCCCCGCCCGACTGCTATGCCCCGCACCCGCTCTGTCCTCCCGTGGTGCAAGGCGTGGGGTGGGGAACCCCCTGCACACTCCCTGTCATCCCGCACACAGGCAGAGGTGCGGGGCTGGGCTGCGGAAGGAGCCCAGGGCTGTGCGCGTTGCCAGGGGGTGGCAGCAGCACACCGGGCATGGCTGAGTACCCGGGTGTGCCAGAGAGGAGGGACCACTACCCCAGCCAGGCTCGCCAGTCTAATCATTTGCCCCCTTGAGTATCCCCAGTGTGCTGTCCTGGAAGGACATGACCCACCAGGCACGGGCTAACTGCCCGGGGCAGAGTGACATGGAGCATAGCACTGTTTTTTAGGGGAGCCTATGTGCTGCCCCCTGTTTAAGGGTACAGTATAGTTCATAATGAGGGTTCTGGCATGGCTGTGCCCCCGCTTGGATGCTCTCAGGGTGACACCAAGAGTTTATCCCACCTGGCTGTCCTCGCCTGCCCCTGCTGTGCCCTGGCATACTGGGTGCAGGACGGTGGGCAGCTGGGGCTGTGCATGCCAGCCGGTGAGGCAGCCCTACAGGGACAACAACGTCTGTGGCCCCAGCCAGACGGCTGTGCCGGCTGTCTCCTTGCCCTTATGGGACCGGGGCACACCTGTGCCCCGACCCTGGGCATAGGCGGGCATGGCCCCACACAGGGGTCATGGGCACAAAGCCACTCACAGGGCCAGCTGGTGGGGAAGGTGGGGGGCAAATTTCCAGGTGCCCTGCAGATGCCATGGGGCCACAGTAGCAGCAGGAGCCTGGCACAGTCCTGAACCCATGGGCACTGTCTGTGTGGCATGGCCATGATGCTAAGCCCCCTCCTCGGCCCAATGCCCAGGCAGCCAAGGGACAGGATAGGCAAAGGGGCTTGTCACTGTTGTGACAGGGATTGGCAGAGGATGGGGCATTCTGCTTTTCCCTGCATTACATCCCCATCTGCCCTGGATCTGCCCATGAGCCTGCTGCCTTGCTGACCCTGCGCCATGCTGTGCTGTGTCACAGAAGTGTGGGTGGCCAGCAGCACCCATGTGCCTGGCTAATGCCAGCCCTGTGCTGCCCAGTGGCTGAGCAGATGGTTGTGGGATGGGTGCTGGGGGGTCAGCACAGGCTTTGGTGCCATTGCCTGGGGAGTGCCCATTTGCCAGCCAGGTGCTTGGCATTGCCTCCTTATCTGGGATTAAAAAAACCCCTCCACAGACCTGGCACCAGGTACTGCCCTTGTACCCATGGGACCAGTCCTCCCCTACCCCAGAACCCCCTGATGCCTGCTGTGCCCCAGTCCATGCTGAGCTGTGTGAGGCACCCAGGACAGGTCCATGGCGTGAAGAGCTCCCCAAAAGCTGACTTAAAGCTCCCCTTGCTCTGGTCATGCCATAGTCCCCAGAGTCTCTACATATTGGGGTGGTCAGGGCAGTCATACCCAGGGTTGGTGGGGAGCACCCAACCAGGATCTCCATAGCAGGGCAAGGGAGAAGCACCATCTCCGTCCCCAGTTTAGGGCACTCCCTAAACATCCTAGTGCAAAACAGGACCCACTGGGGGCCCCTCTGTCCCAACATGTCCCGGGAAGTGCCCAAGCCCCTCATTGTGGTCAGTCTTGTCAGTTCCATGCCCACAGTGCCAGGCCTCCTGGAGCAGGGGTACAGACCCCCCCCCCCACCTTGTTAGCTGCTTGGCTGTTATCTCCTGCCGGTAAATTATAAAAAGATGAATGTGCCTTTGAAATGTGGCCAGGCCCGCATCCGGTGGGGTGGCCTTTGGGCAGCCAAAACCAGCCACGTATGAATGCCTCTGGCTGCCTTTGTTGGGCATGGGGAGAGGGACATAACTTCAGGGACTGTCCTGCTGAGAGTGTAATGGGGATGGGCTCCTGAGCTGCAAAACCGAGGGCAAAACCACAAGAGCAGTGGGGCTGGAGATGTGTCTGCACGCCATGTCCATATCCTCCCCTGCACTCCCACCTATACGCTTCATCTGTACCCCTGCCTCACACCCCCTTGCTTGCCCCACTGCCCAATGTCCTGGTCAGGGTGTCCAGTGCCAGCCGGTGCTTCAGAGGCGGCGGTTTCTGTTATGTGCCGGCACAAAGGAGCCGAAATGCTGCTGCCGTTACAGGTGCAAACAAGGGCAGGGTGAGGCCAGACGGTGAGAAGCCGATGGAAGCTGCAGGTACCCACACTGGTGGCATCTCTGTGGGCAGTGAGGTGAGTGGTGACTCCATCCGTATTCCCAGAGATGAGGATCTCTCCGTGCGCTCTGATGCTGGGGAGCCAGGGCCACATGGGCTGCCCACTGGTGTTCAGATGTGCTTGGCGGCTGGCTGCGTGAAGTGATGGAGTGCCCATCCCTGCACCCTGCTCTGTTAGTCCCCACCTGGGCTGGGGGTCGGGAAGACAAGCAGGAAGAGAGTTAGCCGAAATTAAGCTGTTAATGAGCCTGTCTGTCACCAGGCCACCAATTACCCAGAGGGGGAATGAGGAGATGATGGAGGGTGGTGTGGCTGGGGGAGGGGAGCTGGATGCCAGGGTCCCCAGCACAGGAGCAGCTGGGGGGTGTCACCATGTCTCAACAGCTTCCTCATCACCACCTGCCACTGGGTCTTTCGGGACTGCCAGCCACATCCTGCAAGGTGAGGGACAGGGAGGACCAAGGGGTGGTGGGGCCACAGCCAAACCAGGAGTTGCAGTGGGCTTGTGAATGAATCAGCCCCTTTCTCCCTTGCTGAGGTCCTGGGTGAAAAAAAATGAGCCTCTGGGAACAGGGATGCTGACCACTGTCCCTGGCTGGCACAAGGGGTGTCAGCAGTGTCATGAGCTGGCTGTTCTCTGCACTCAGGGCATGGAGAGATGTGCCTACAGAGGTTGAAGATGGCTGTACCGCAGAGACGCTGCTCCTGGCCCTAGGAAGGCCTACAGCAAGAGTGTGGGCTCGTAGCTCTCTCTGTCCTCTTTGTTCTTCTCAAGAATCACAAAATCAAAAAACATTAGAGATTGGAAGGGACCTCAAAAGATCGTCCCCCCGCCAGGGCAGTATCACTTAGATACAGTCACACAGGAACACGTCCAGACAGATTTTAAATGTCTCTGGAGAAAGAGGCTCCACAACCTCCCTGGACAGCCCATTCCAGTGCTCTCCCTGTCCCTGTCCCCAATGAGGATGGGCCAGAGCAGCCAGATTCCTCCAGGCTGATGTTGACGTCGGTTTTTCCACGACACCTCTGGTTAGTGGGGCCGGGTGCCCGGCTGGGCTGGTGGAGGGACAGGCCATCTCCCCCAGCTGTCATCACCTCTGCCTGTCCCCATGATGGCCCTTAGTGGCACCCGGTCCCAGGAGGAACCTGGGGGCTGTTAGAGCTGGGGCAGGGAGCCTGCAGGACCCTGTCCTTCCCCCTTTGCGGTGGTGAGGGTCTTCATGCCAGGGACTGGCTGTGCCCAGCAGCTGCCTGCTGTGCCCCTGCCATGCCCCTGCCAGACCTGCTGAACCAAATGTGTCAGAGTGGGAGGGTGGGATGGGATTTGAGTCGTGGGATTTTGCCAGGCTCCGAATTAATTTGACGGCTTTGGAAGACAAACAGATTAGGGAGCTGCAGGGATCGGGGCAAGGATCAGCTAAATTGGAAGCAGAGGCAGGCAGCAATGTCCTGCTCAAACCCTGTCCCCCTCTGCCCAAACTCCAACCCCAGCCGTGTCCCCGCAGCATCCAGCTTATCCCCGCTCTGCCAACCCTATCAGGGTCCCTGTGGTCCCCTCCATGACCAAGCCAGTGGCGAGGCTAACCAGGGCAGGCTCTTCTCTCCAGCCTGGGTCTTGTCTGCGTGTCAGCAGCCTCCGGACGTTGCTGCCTTCCCCTTCCTTTTCCCTGCTCATCCCTTTCCAGCTCTCTGTGCCGCTTCTCTTTGCCCTCCCCTTCCTTAGTATCCCACATCCCCACCTACATCCCACCCAGCCCTTCCCCAGCACCCACAATCCCCATCCACATCACCACCCATACCCCAGCCGTGTCCCCTGACCTTGCACTTCTCACATGTCACAAAGGTGCTGCCGAAATAAGAAACTCCCCAAAACCCTTCCTTCTGGAGCCCCTCGAATCTCAGCATGGCACTGAGTTTTCTGCCAGGGGACTGTGCCTGGTCCCCAAGTCCCCTCCCTGGCACACCCACAGGGTTTGGGGCTGCACTGGCACCCCAACAGCATCGGGTCCCCAGGGCAGCCCCACTCGCTGGAGATCCTACCACCAGTAACAAACAACATCTGGGTTTAGGGGCTGGGGTCAGAGGGGATGGGAGGGTAGCCTGTCCCCCTCCAGCAGCCAGGCATATCTCTGGGGACATTGGGCAGTGCCAGACCAACGGGCTTCACCGCCCACTGGGCTCCACGGTGACCTCCCTTCAGCAGGACCCCCAGCACCATTTGTGATCGAAGCCCAGCAGCTCTTAGCAAGGCTTTGATGGTGCAGTGAGGAGAGCGTACCAGCCTGGGGTCCTCAAGGAGGAAGGTGCTGCAGTGAGGAAGGCAGGGTGCGGGGGCTGCCTCCTGCTGCTGCAGCCCCACAGCCCCTCTGGCCCCCTCCCACTGCTGCTTCCTGCGCAGGCGGCCCGGGGAGTGATGAAAGCAGCCCCAGCAGATGTTTCTGGCTTGTTTTCATCTCATTAACCGTTTCCTCTTTTATTATGGGATAAATTATTAATTGTTTGGCGCGAGGAAGAAAGGGAAGAGAAATCCTGACGGAGACCCCGCAGGCTTTGGGGAGGGCAGGGGCTGGCACAGCCCGGGGCAAGGGGAGGGCAGAAGGGATTTGGAGTCCTGAGGCTGGGAGCAGCCCCTTGCAGTGTCACAAATACCCCAGCACCCACCTCCCCCAACACAGGGGCAGAGAAAGGGCAAAACCAGGGTTGGATGAGGAACCCAGGCTGCCGGGCACTCATCATCACATTCCCACTGGAGACGTCCCAGCTTCTTTTCTCTTCCCCATTCTGGCCCCCATGACACTTTTGCTGCACCTCCTGGCTGGGAGATGGGGTTCAGCCCCAACCCTGCTGCCCTCCCTCCCTCTCCAGCTCCCCACTCCTGCCCCCCACCCTGAAATATTCATGGCCCACAATGAGGAGTTAATTTAATTGTCCTGATGAGGAGTTGAATAATTTATGCTCTTTTGGAGCAGGTCAGTAGACATCATTAGCAGCTGATCTCAGAGCAGGGAGGGGAATTGGCCAAATAACCACCCCTCTGGTGAGTGACAGGAAACCAAAAGTATCCCCATCCCGGGGTCTGCACGGCTGGGTGGCAGGGGGTGAGGTCCAAGGCATCAAGCCTTGCTGTCCACCCCATGACTCCCAGCAGCATATGGTGGGATGGTGGCCGCAGTTTAGAGTGTCCCAGGGTCCTGGTGGTCTCTGAGGTGCAGCTTCCTTCCATCCCCATCATTGGCGCTTTGCTCTGCTGCCAGCGGCGATGGCTGGGATGAAATATGGCTGGGAGAAGGGGCCAGCCCTCTCCGGATTCCTGAGATAACGGGGACAGGCGGGACAGGGACCTTTATTTACATTTTTTCCTTGAAATTTCAGCCTCTCTGGTGAGACCCCATCTGGCTGCTGTGAAGATAAGAAGGGTTGGTGAGGGTCTACTGGGGGTCAGAGTGTGCTTCAAGGTGGGTCTTAACCCTCTCGAAGCTCTGATCCTTGCCCCATTCTGTGCACCCCATGTGGGATGGGGCCACATCTGAGCACAAAGCAGAGATTCAAGACTGTCTTCATCATAATACATGTTTTTCCCTCTGCACTGGAGTGAGGAGGACCCAAGAGTCCAGGTTCTCCATCCTCTCAGTCCTGTGGGTCAGGAGGTAGCTGTCTTCTACCAGCTTGGATCCCTACTTCAAGGAGAAGGTAAAGCCCAGGGTATAGCTGTCGTGATGGCCATGCCAGGAAATTTTGGGCCAGAGGCCATGGCCAAGGCAGAGGCTGCAGCCAGCACCCAATAACACCTGGATTTCCTCCCCAACCCTGCCCAGAGTCCAGCTGGTGAGGACAGCAGTGGAGGTGGTGGTGGGGAGCAGCCTGTTGCCCTGTGGGGCAGAGTGGAGCCCTATGAGGGTCTGGAGCTCCAGCAGTGCTGGGGCTCTGGGCTGTGTCCCTTTCACACCAAGTGTTTCAGGTAAGGATGGAAGAGAGGAGTTGCTGTGACCCACAGGTGCTTGCTGCACCTGAAGCCCTGGGGGTCTTGTCCTCACTGCCACCCCTTGCAAAGTGTTGGCCCCCATGAGGTCATCCAGAGGAGGCTCTTTGGGAGGTCCAGCATGGCTGAGGCTGGCGGGGCAGAGCCAGGACCACCCCAGGTACCAGAGCCAGTTGGGTGGGTGCACATGGACACCCCCACCACCCACACAGGTGTGCATCACATACCAGCACATGCACTCTGACTCACCCCTACACAGAGCACTGTTACCCCACACTCACAGATCCTGACACACGCTGCTGTGCATGCTCAGACACACATAGAGAGGCCCACAAGTGTGCACACACCTCCATATGCACACACACAGGTCCTCTGGGCATACACAGAGGTGTGTGTGAACACACTCATGCCCTGTGCTCAAACCTGCACATACCCATGCGAGACCACGGCATGCAGCCCATGGGTGAGCACACATGTGTGCGTACACGTCCCCCCTCCACAAGTGCACCATCCCAATAAATGAGTACCCTCCCAATAACTGCATGAACCCCCACACGTGTCCAGGACCAGGCAGCCAGTCGTGCCCACATACAGGGTGACAATGGGTGCTCTGCACCCAGCGGGTGTTCCCCATGCAGCCGCTGCCCCGCTAACCGCTCTCTGGAGTTTAAGAGCGAGGAAGAATTTTAAATGCATTGACCCCTGACCTGGCCCAGCCTGCGAGGGGAAGCCAGACCTTGGGCTGCCCCCAGACGGATGGGGCCAGGGGGTGCTGCAGGGGATGGTGAGCCCTTGAAGCCTGAGGTGGGAGCAGGGAAGCACCCTGCTTCACCCCTGCACCCGCTGTGCCTGCTGCCTCGGTGAGCACTGACAAAGGGTGCCCTCAAACCTGCTGATGCCACAGCTGGTGATGTGCCCCCCCAACAGTGAGTGGGCTCTGTGGGAGTGTGATGCCCCTGCCATGCCCTCTCCTATCCCTTCTCCTGCCCGGTTCTTGGCATCTCTACTTCTTGCACGGAAGGGCTGTGGTGATGGCGGTGTAATTAAAAACGCAATTAAGTGCTGCCACTTAGCAGAAAAGTCATACAGTTTGGGGATAATTATCTGACAATATAACAAGTTGCCCAACATTAATCAGGTGCTGATCTGCTCCAGCAGCTGCGCTCCCTGCTCTGGCCGCTCCCTTCATGGCATCCTTCAGCAGGCAGCAATAAATCAGGCTCTTATGGGGGCTGTGGGTGCATCGCACTGTCCCCTGCATGCCTTTGGGGGGCTTGGGGATGCTACAGCAGCACCCTCCTCGCCCATCACCAGGATGTTTTTCTCTTGCCTGTGGGTGCCAGTAGGTGGGTGGGGCCATGGGGCTGTTCTCAGGGCATTGGTCTTCACTCCAAGTCAGGGGGCTGGGGGCCACCTCTGAAAGCAGATGTCCTGGTGGGTGAATGGCCAGGCTGGGGGTCAGCCAGACTCCCTGCCCTCTACAGGGGTGGGACTGGCAAAGGTCCCTGGGTTGCTGAGGGACACAAAGTGGGGAGGGGGTTTACAGGCTCCCGAGCCCATCAGTGATGCAGGGAATTAATGAGTATTTATGAGTGTATTTGCCAGCACTAATGAAGTCTTTACCCTGGAACAATATTAACTCTGAAGCAGAGACAGGTCCTCCCACCGCATCACCCCCAGTATCACCCGGGGACCATCTCTGTGCTGGGACAACCCCAGCCATTGCCCCATCTTAGTTGTCTCAGTGCTGTGCCATGGCTTAGATGCTGAGGGGCCCATGCCAGGGGGACCCCTCAGATGGTTCCTTCTGTCTCTCTGTCCCCTGTCCCCCCTAGACAATACACTGGCCCAACTTGCCTGCGGTGGGTTCCTCCCACGCTCCTTTCCCACAGCCTGTGCTCTGTTGGTCCCATCCCAGTCTCAGCCTGCCCATTTTGGAGGGGGACACACAGCCCTGCACAGCTTCGACTTCTAAGGGCCAGAGATAAAAGCAGAGCTCATCGCCTTTGTTCGGGCTCTGGCCGGCGTGGGCCGGGAAGGAGGAACCCGCCAGAAAGAAACCAGCAGCTTAACACATTCACTTCGGCCCTAATTTGCCGGTTCTGCCACAAAATCCCATTACAAAGGGCTTAGCGGCTGCGCCCAGGAAGAGGTCACTGCCGGGGGCCCCTGAGGAGATTTACTGGCCGCAGAGAAGCGCGAGAAAAGAGCAACCCCAGCTCCCGCGGGTGCTGCCCAGCACAGCGAGGGATGGGCACCGTGCTCCGGTGTCCTGCCATCCCCTGCCTGCCCCCTCCACCCCGCACCTGGCAGCGGGGAAGAGCGGTTGCAAAGGCGCAGCTGCTTTAATTCACCTTTACGACTCCAAAAGCAAACAGAACGGGGTTTGGCATCGATCCGCGGGCGTTGAGCAGAGCCATAAACCATCAGTGCCAGCAGACGGGCGCTGCCTGACATCCGGCCGCGCCACACCAGGGTGGTTCCTTGTGATTTGATGGGGGATGTGGCTGCCAAAATGAATCTGAGGGGGTGGGGTGACCCCACGGGGGTCTCAGCCAGGGGAGTGTTGGAGCTGTGGGAAGCCCAGGGCCTCTCCCTCTGTGCTGGGCAGATGGACTGTGTCTGATTGGGCAGAGCCGCCTGCAAGTCCAGGGCACCTGGTTTAGCTCGGGTAGGGGGATTGGGGGATCATGAGGGCAGGGCAGGTTGAAGCTGGTGTGAGTGGGTGTGCAAGGGAAGCTTCAGTGTGTGATGAGCCTTTGTGTAGCCATGCGTGGAGCTGGGCCACACACACCCCTGAGCGTGACACCCTCTTCCCACGGGTACACACACCTCTGTGCCCACCTGCACGCACATGGGGACCTTTGGTGGGATTTGGAGGGACCAGCACAGACCAGCTCAGCAATCACCCCATGGGGCAGCAGCACACACAACGGGATGGCAAACTGGCGCTGCAGGTGTGAGCCCCGGCATGGGAATGGAGCCGGACTGGGACACAGCTGTGGGCTTGGCATTGCTTCTGCTGGGCTCTGGCAGGCCAGGGAACAAGGCTGAAAGGAGCGGGGCGAGCACCCGGGCGAGATGGAAATGAGTCCCCAGGGGTCCACACAGCACAAAAGCACCCGCTGGGGTGGGCCAAGACCTTCCCAGCCCCTTGCCACAATGTTTGCAAATACTGGAGGCCACTTATGGCGGGGCCACAGGCAAGGGGGGCTCCCGGCATCCCCCTCTGGCTGGGGGCTGGGAGGGCAAAGCCAGGCATGGAGTCCATCCCTGGGCCTGGCAGTGTACTGTGGCACCCCAGATGGTGGGGCTGCGGCAGGCAGGGGCTGCCCATGGCCTTTGTTGGCAGCCCTGGCAAAGGAGCCTGGGGAGCAGGGGGCGGCCGGGAAGAATGTCCCTGCTCAATGCCCACCGTGCTGGGGCTGACAGCCCTGAAATCGAGCTGTCACATCCCGTCTGGGCAGCCCTTCACCCCCATTTGTGGGGGGCTTGTTCAGCTCCTGCAGCATTCAGCCAACACAAACACAGCACTTAACCCTTTGGCTCCCACCATCTTGGGGTGCAGGGGCCAGCCAACTGCAGGCAACACAGTGGCCACCCAGACAAACCACCGCCAACCACCATCCCACTGCAGCAGCCATAGGAGCCAGCTGGGATGCGTCATGGTGCCAGGATCTGTGGAAGGGGTGTTTTAGGGTCTCCAGGACCACTTACCTTCACCCCACAGCCCCCAGGAGATATCCTGAGCCAGGACACGCTGCCTGGAAGGGGAGGCTCACACCAACCCCTTTGACAGTCCACTCCGTTCCACCACCACGTCCTTCCAGATCCCATGACCACCCTGAGACCCCTTCTCACCCCCCCGTGGGGACACCCACCCTGCAGCAGCCTCTGACGCTGTTGAAAGCAGGAGCGAGGAGCCTTTCCTTTGACACAATTAAGCAGCCCGGGGTCCCAGCGCCTCGGCTCTCTGCAGTGTGTTAAATTAATGTAGCAGAAAAAATCATTATGCGGGGACACAGATGGAAGTGACCAAGCAGAAAATGCGATGTGCAGCGGCGGAGGACCCCTCTTACCCGTGTAAACACCACGGGGAAGGACAGGTTTCCCAGCTCCCAGGCGAGGAGGTGATTGCTGGGAAGCTTCCCCCCTGCCCCACCACCATATTGCCACCAAAGCAGACTGGGATGGAGCCGGATGCGAGGTGACAGGAGCGGATGGTGGGACCCCCTGGGCAATGGCTACCCTGGGCGAACTGAGGGCTGGCCAGCGAGCTGGGCAGTGCGTGTGGCCAGGCCTCCACTCGCAATTACCATGTCATTATGTGCCAGCACAGCCATGGCTAACAGAGCAGAAAAGCAGCCCCTGCTCAACATCCACAAGGATTGGGGTGAGAGGGCCTTGTGGGGAGCCCATGGAAGCACCCAGCTTCCCCTTACACATGTTCCCCTGGGTGGGCCCTGAGCACCACCAACACTGGGGATCTCTCTCTGGGGGAACACCACAGTCTCACCTGCCTTTATGGCCCCTGGGACCCGCACCCACACCAGCAACACCTACAGCCCATGAAGGAGCTGCCACAGAGAGGTTTTCTGTTCCCCAAGTAGTTAAACTCAGGTCAGAGGCAGGCCCTGATACTTGGTTGCGCGTTGCTCTGCAAACCCTAAGGGCTGTGGCACATCAAGACCCCAATATCAGGCAAAGGTAGAGCTGGAGGATCCCTGTGCCAGGACCCTACATGGAGCACAACAGGACACAGAGAGGATTCATGATGGGGTTGGGGGAAGGTTTGCTGAGCACTTGGGAAATCTGGGGTGTGATGCCACCAAGACAAACCCTCATAATCTCTAGTGGGGTCCTACCTGCTGCTTGTACAGAAGTCAGAGTCTCCCACTTGGAGTTCAAGATTGTTATTGGTTTTTTCAGGGTGCCAGGTCTGGAGCAGCTGAGGTAGGTCCCACAGCCCCTGAGGGCCCCCAGGCAGCCCAGCTTCCCTCCTGGCTAGGCTGACCTTATAGCCGGTGGCCGCCTTCAGCCAGAAATTCATCCCAGCTGGCCAGGCGGTGGTAAACAAGGACTAATGACACACTTGCCCTCGCTGGCTGGGAGCTCACAGGTGTCAGCAGCATTCGGGTGCTCCTGTGCCACCTCCCTCTGGAGCTCCAGGTGGAGGGACATGGGGACAGATGGGGGGTCAAGGGGGTGGCCAAGAGCTGCCATCCGCCCCAGTGCTGGTGGGGTTATCGCACTGGGGCGACGTGGGATGATAACCAGAGCTCTCTCCTGTCTGCACCGTGGGGTGTGAGAGCAGGACGGGGACAGGGGCCACCCCCAAGCTGCCTCTCACCTTGGGGATGCCCTGGCACAGTGCGGGCCGCTCCCTGCTGCCTTCCCAGCCGCCTTTGTTTCCACAATGCTGTGTTCCCACCCGCCCAATATTCATGTGGGCCCCTTCCCTCCCTGGGGGGCTGCTAATCCCCCCAAAACGGGCCAGGGGATTGTTGACCGAGTCGCCATATCCCTTGAACAAGCAAGCGCAGGCCCACAGCTGCTGCCGGATTAAGAGACACCCTTTCGCTGCCGCAGCCCCTGACCAAAGCCTGTGGCCTCCCTGAGCATGCTCAGCCCCCCCATGTGTGGTGCTTGGGGGAGTCCGGCCAGTGTAAGGCCCAGGGGATGGTCGCGGGAGCACTCCAGCGGTAAAAGCTGATGGGGTTAGCATGGTTCTCCCAGCAGCCAAAGTGCCTGATCCACTGGGTCTGGGAGGATGCCAGTGCACAGGGCTGAGCCACTGGCATTGCTGTCAGTCACCCCTAGTCCCAATCCCCTCCCTGCTGGCACCAGTTATGGTGTGGGCAGAGCTGTGCACAGTGATGGCAGAGGGCGAGGAGCAGCTCTCACGCTCCGGAATTGTGGGTCATCAGAATTAGATTAATTAGTGTATGCTAATGGTGGCTAATTAGAACCCGGCTGTGCGGATGCAGAGCTTGCTAAGCCGGACACCTGTCCCCTGCCCTGCTGCCTCAGTGTACCCACCTGCAGCAGGGGTGAGCCCAGCACCCACTTCTCAATGATGCCAAGGGACACCAGACTGACAAGGAAATACCACTACAGTGAGAAAGGACCAGATTTTTATTTGGGCCAGTCCCGCCAAGTGCCCCTGGCTGGGGCAGCCTCTGACTATCTTGTTATCTCAAGAGCTTGTTCTGGGTCAGGGTGGACATGTCTGCACACAGAAGTGGGTGTTGCTGGATGCCCAAGCCACCCTGCCCTGGCCACTGGGGGATGTCTCTGGGGGGTGAATAAATAAAGGTGGGAAAGGCAGGATGCTATGGCTCTGTGCTGCTCCTGCTAAAAGGATGTTGGGGCAGTCCTTTGTAGGGGAAGGAAGGCACCCATGGGTGTTATGCATATCTGAAGAGACTACAAAACACCTATTGTTTCTACCAACAAGCCCCTGGAATCCCCCAGCAGCATTCATCTCAGTTGAGTGCTCATGGGAGATAAGGGATCCTCAAGAGTCCCTAAGGAGCTGTCTGAGATGCTCCCTGTCTCCAGAGCATGTTTGGGGGGCAAACATCCTGTTCTTCCCTTGCAGGGACCCCTCAAGCCCCAGAGCAGCTCCAGCAGTCAGCCAAGCTGACTGGGGGGTCATGGGGTTTTAAGGGAAAAAGCCCTTTGGCAGCACCATGCCCATCCCAGACACTCCTGGAGCACTGGTGCCTTCTTGAGGACACATGGTCTTTGCGAGGGACAGCAAATCGAGAATGATCTCTCCACCTGAAGCAGCTGGTACAGTGGGTGCTGTCCCCTGCCTGGTGGACTTGACCCCCCCAGTGCTGTGGTGATCTCCTGGGTTATAGTTTATCCTGGCTCCACAGGGCATGGAAGGTATTCAAGCACCGGCGTTTTGGGGCATTGTGGGGCCAACCTCAGCCAGGCACGGGGTGGCACATGGGGAAAGGCCGCTTCAGAAACTGCAAACGCCGGCACAAGCTGTCCTGCCTTCAATGCAAGCAGCAAGTGTGAAGTTAAGAGATAAAGAGGGAATTAGGAGATAAAGTCTGCGTAATCCCAGTTGCTCTATGCAATTAAAATGAGCTTCACCCCGCTGTAATTGGATGGAAGCTGCCTGCCAGCGTCAGCGTGACCAGGAGCATCGGGCGAACAGGCACGGAGGATCCGCCGTGCCGAGCACGGAGACTTATCTCCCCACCAGAAAAACCGAGAGGGCAGCGGCACACAGAGCGGGAGTTAATGAGATGAAAGTGGAAAGCCTGGCACAAAGGATTAGCTCCTGGCCAGCTCTGCTGCCGATGGCCCAATGTTCCCTGGGAAAGCTTTCCCTGCACCGCGCTGCATCCTGCCTGCCATTGCTCAGTGCAGCAGGGAGGTGCTTGGAGCAGCAAAATTTGGGTCTTCTTCACAGCTGGGACCCCTCAACGGGGACGAGGCAGTCTCAGTCACCAGCTCCCCCAGCTCCATTGCATCCTTGCCCCAGCACCCGGAGGGTCCCTGCAGAGCACCAGCCCTGACAGCCTTTACAGCTGCTGGTATTAAGCAGAAATACAAAAAACCCAAGTTCAGACTAAAAGGACACCGATGAAATGCCGGGAGAAGAATTACAGCCCTAATAAACCACTGCCTTCTGCTGGGGGTGGGTGACGGAGGGGTTTATGAGGCCATTTAAACTTCACTGTCAGAAAGGTGTATGAAAGCCATAAAGGCCCCGCTGCCTCTCCTGTCCCCTGGATGCTGGAGCACGGCTGTGGTCATAAATCCACCTGCTCACAGCCTAGGGCAAGGGGCCCGGAGCCCCTTGTCCCTGGGAAAAGCCGGGAGGAGAAGCAAGGCCTCCTTGGCTGGGGTCTTGGGGGGTGACGTCAGCCCTGGAGCAAGATAAATGCCGGCCGTGGGCTGGTGGTGCTGGCAGGGATGGGATTATCTCAGTGCAGAGGCCGGGACATGCCTCGTCCATCACCCACCGCCTGCTCGCTGGGAGCGTGTGAACAGCCCCCAGTGCTGGCGCAGCCCATCTTCTGCTGCCTGGGCCTGAAGGACACGGGCTGGGATCACAGTGGAGCCACTGACGTGCTGGCAGGGACAGCCTCTGCTACATACCAGCCCCTCAATGTGCTGTACCATGAGTCCATCACTGGGGTCCCCAGCCCCATGAACCCCAGAGGCAGGGCTCACACAAGACAGATCATCCCCATCCCTGTACCCAGCTCTCCCTCATCCCTGTGCGGTCCTGCAGGTTTGTTTACACAGGGCCGATGACGATGACGCCGGCTCAAGCACCTTGACACTCCCGGTGCTCCTGCCCTGGGCTTGCCTCACCCTCCCGCTCCCCTTCCTGCAGGTCTTGTTGTGGACAAACACCGCCAGAGCTTTTTGCTTCCTCCTGTCTGTGGGTCCCACAGGGTCCTTCTGTGCCGTGACGCTGCGGGATGGGGACAAGGGTGGGGACAGGGACGAGATGCGGATGGTGTTGGAAGGTGCTTTCCAGCACAAGCCACCCAGCACTGCCTGATTCACTGCCCCTGGGATGGGTCATGGTTTCAGCTTCGGCCTCCTGGGGTGCAGCCCTGGCTCCCTGCCTGGGTGACGATGGGGAGAGCGGGATGGGGGAAACCCATGCCAGGGGAGGTGGCAGAGGTTGAGCCACCCTGAGTGGTGGTGACATGGGGCACTAGTATGGGGCTGCTGGTGTGTCAGTGGCAGGGAGGTGTCTGCTGGCTGGGGAGCTGCAAGTGCAGGTGAGACCCACTGGGGGACTAAAGCAGGTGGCTTGCGCCCTGCCCTCCCCAATATGCTATACTGGGAGGAGCCGCTTATCCCCTTCACTGCCCCAGTTTGGGGGCCCTGGATCCTTGCTGCTTCCCACGCTGGCTCATTAGCAAGTTCAGAGCAAGGAAACCCGTTAATGGCACTAAATGACTGCGGGCGGCGGGGAGCAGAGCCCAAACCCTCATGCAGAGCGGGGACTGCTGCTTTTTCCCTTTCCTTTGAACTTCCCCAGCTGCCTGGAGCTGCAGTTTCTCTGAGCACGGACCAGGGTTGTGGGGCACAGCAGGGTGCAGAACCCTGTACCCTCCAACCCATTACTGTGCTGATGTCCTGGATTCAGCTCATTCCCCCTGGCTGCAGGGCATCACCCCCGAGAGTTTGACTCTTGCGCTGGGTTGGGCCATCAGTGTTTTGGCTTTGCTGGGCTCCCTGTCATGCCATCCCCAGGGGAAAGGGGTGGGTTGGGGGGTGCTGCCAGGGCCCTGGCCAGCACCCTGCTGAAGGGCAAAGCCAGCCTGCCGGGAGGTGGCCCACATGCCCCTGTGACTCAGCCGGAGGAGGCAGAGGTGGGGTAGTGATACCAGAGCTAAAAAAAACCCAGCTGAGTACTGGGGAGAGGAAATTTCTCATTAGCCAGAAATGTGTGGCTGAACCTGTCTGACATCCAGGCGGCCCCCGGCCCCCGGCGGTGATACCGGTTTCGGGGAGATCAAAGATGTGGGGGAAATACAGGGGCTCAGCAGATGATTGGGCTGTGGAGGGAGCGGGGTGAGGTGGGGAGGGGTCTCCCCATTTCCTCCCAGTCCTGCTCCAGGAGGAGCCAGATTTGGTGGCTGAAAGGGCTGGGGGTGCAGTGGCATGAGCAATGCTGCCTTGTGGGGTGTGGGCAGCCATGGATAGCTATACCTGCTGCATGGGGTTCTCGGTTGTCCACCAGCCAACCACTCAGGGATGGGCAGGGGTCATGGCCAGGTAAACCTGCGTGAGGCAAGCAGGCAGGGACTGGGTTGTACTGTCCACAGAGCAGCCCATTTGCTGCCCTCATTCCTGAAGAAGACCATGTTTCTGGCCCATGTGGGAAGTGATGCAGCCCCCGATATCACCCCGAGCCCCACCAGCAATGCCACTATGGCTTTCCCTGTGGTTTTCCTCAGCCTTTCCCCAACACCAGCCTACCACATCAGGTGGAGGCACTGCCCTGGTCTTGTTTAATAGCCAAATGCTGCTTTTCATCTCCTGGTCCAGCACTGGGTCAGATTCTGCTCCCTAGATGGGGTGGGTATGATGTGGGTACATTCTCATTGGCTGTGTTCTACTGAAGATGATCTCAACTCCTAGGCATCTGTTGGAGAGATGTTTCTGCTCTCCCCATCCCCAAAATCCCCTTTTCCAGAGCATCCCAGTCTTACTGGCAGTTCCTGGCACAGGGATGCTGGGGACCCCTTATGGGGACCTTATCTGTCATGCAGCAACACTCAGCCCTGCTTGAGGGGCCAAGGATGCAGTGTCAGCAGCAGCGGGCAAGGAGGACGGGCGCTGCACCCTGTGCAGCTACCAAAGGAGACTGAGAGGAAGGAGTGGGAAGAAAATAATTAAAACAATTTCTGGGTTTTTTTTTTTAAATAAAAAAAAAGCCCTGGGAAAAAGCCGTGTAGGGTCCTGGCACGTGAACAGAGTCTGTAAGTGGTCTTAAAAATTACCAATAAATAATCTTAACGGGAAACAGAAGGAGCAGAGCGGGGCGTTCGTGGGTGTCTCGCAGCTCCCTGTGAGCATGGGAAAACTGACTGGGTCCTGTCCCTCGTGCAGTGGGGACAACCTCTTCCCAGGCCGCAACGTGTCCCTGGCTCCAGCCACGAGGCAATGACCCATCTGGCTGGCGTCTGGCTTGTTCTTGGCCAAGTGGGGGTGCGGGATGTGGCCCCCAGGGTGATGGTGCTGGCAATTCCTGTGGGTGTGGGGTGGCAGTGAGGCTGAGGCGTGATGAGAGCTGTGGCGGTGCCCATGTCTCTGCTGCCCTGTGGCCTGGATTGGTCGTCTGAGTTGTGGCCGCACTGTGCCGAGCCATGATCCCTTCCAGCTGTGGTGGCCTCAGGCGTCTGACGGGACTGCAGGAGTCTGTCCCTGCCAAGTATCTGAGGTGTCAGCCAAGAGTTAGCAGGGAAAACGCCAAGTGGCCACCAAGCCGGCCAAGCCGTCATCCCCACAATCTTCCTCTTCCTCATCCTCATCCTCTGCTGTGGGAAGCCTGCCACCCCCCAGATCAGATCCCTGAGGCCTTGGTCTGTTTCGGTGAGGTCCCCTAATAGCACTCGCTGTGCCTTCATCCAGCCATGCCCTGGGACCCCCCACTGCCGCTCCCAGGGTGTCCCCCCCAATCCTGGCCCCTCCACCTGGGGTGCTCGTCCCCCTCCTCTAGTCTTGTCTGGAAAAGGACCGTCCCCCCTCCCCGAACTTTCCAGCTCTTTGCAGAGCGGGAACAATCGTAGCCTTTGTCTTCCCTTAATCTCCTGGTTAGGAATTAAAAGGGGGGGAAAAAACCCAGCAGCACAAAAGGCTCTTTTGCAGGGGCTGGGAAAGGGGGGGGGGGCAGGCAGGGTACAGGCAGAGCACAGGCAGGGTGCTGGCAGGATTTGTCTTCTCCCTGACCCCAGCCTGGCCACCCTACTTCCCAAGGGCCACCCCATGTCCCAAGGGCCACCCCATGCTGTCCCTTTCTCATTGCAGCATCTGCAGGAGCACTGTCTGCTCCCCACAGACCCCCTGAAGGTCCTTGCCCTACAGCTGCCCTAGGAAGTGGTGGGGACCATCTTTGGGGACACTCAGGCATAGACCCAAGAGCCTCCTGCTCTCTGCCACAGACCTGCTCTTACACACATGAACCCAACACCTCCCCAGCATGGGGCTACCTGCCATCCAGAGCCCCCCAAGAACCACACAGGCACCAGAGACCTCCATAAAATTCCTTAAATAATTTAATTGAAAAAAGTCTTTCAGTTAAAAAATATTTTTACAAACGCACGCTCGCATTAATTTCCCCTGCTGCTGCTTTTTTTGCCTTCACTTTTCTTTTGCCATCAAACACGACTTCCCTCTGCACCCAGCTGGACATCATGGAGGTGGCAGGTAGAGCATGTGGAGGGCCCCTGGGTGAAATCAGGTGGGATCCCCAAGTCTGTGGGGATGCTGTGTTCTGCCCTGTAGGGAAGTAGGGTGGGCACAGAAAGGCTAGGACAAGGGATTTGCTGTTTAAAATGGGTAGGAGCCACCTCAAAGCAAAGAGGTTGAGGTGGAGGTGCCTGGGATGAACAGATGTTGATGGGACCCCAACCCCCTCACAGGGTTGGGGGAGTGAAGGTGGCAGAAGTAGCCCCTGAGCCTCACAGTGTTTCTAGCTCTGCGGGCTGAGAGGGGCCACAAGCCAACACCAGGTTGCTTTGCCTGACTTGTTAGGCAGGGGGATAGTCTGGCAAGTACTGCTGTTTAGGGTCCCACCATGGCAAGGGCTGGGGAGCAGGTGCGGTGGGCATGGAAGGAAGCTCCATCGAAGGGGGCTGCATTGTCCCTGGCAGTTAGCACCCATATCCACCACACAGAGGAGGGACAGTGGGATGCAGGGAGCCCAGTCCTGAGTGCAGGACCTGCTGCCAGCCACCCCCAGCATTGTTTACTGTTCCTGGGAAAGATGTTGGGGTTAATGAGAAACCCAAGGGCAGGTGAATTTCAAGGGGAAAAACAGCACCTGCTTGTCCAGTCTGGGGAGGAGGGGAGTGCGGTTGAGCATGGGGGAAATGCAGGGGTGCACACCCTCATTTTTAGGAGCACCTGTGTGCCCCTCTGCACCACCAGCATCCCTGAATGTGAGCTAGTGAGGGGGGTTTGGACCTGAAACTCCCCAGCACAAGTGACTGGGGGTCCCACTCAGCTAACAGTGAGCAATTCCTCCTGGGCTGAAGGCATGGGACCTTCCTGTCCCCACTCTACTAGGAACAGCAGCCACCAGGAGGGAGTTACCTTGCTGCTGGCCTCAGGGTGCTCCACCAGCTCGCAGCTGCTAGTTCGGGGAGAGGTGATCCAAGGATGTTGGTGGCTGTTACAACACTCTTGCCCAGACCCAGACTCTGCCTGGGGAAAAGCCCTAGGGTTGTGGAGACCCTCTGGCACTGCCAAAGTCAGAGGCTGCTTCCCACTTGGTTTTCTCACACTGGGTTTGGTTCTCAAAGTTCCAGCTTGACTTGAGGAGGGGATGGGTGAAAAAAGCCAAATGAGTATCTCCAGGTATATCAGACTGTTTCACAGCTGGGACTTGTAATCTCCACTCTACAAACACCCTGCTGGGTGCCCAGGCACTGCACGGTGGGTATGGACCACCTGAATTTGTGACAGCAAGAGAAGCGGGGAGCAGAAAGGGGCACAGAACCAGCCTGGAGATGGCCGGGAGGAGGAGGAGGAAGACCCTGGTGGGCAGCGAAGCCATAGGCAGTCATGCCCAGCCAAGTGAGAGCGCAATCGAGCAAAAGAAACTCCGTTAAAATTCTTATTGCCTTTATTCTGCCCATTGCCTCCCACAGTCCTGCCGGCCAGCACTCACCCACGCACCATGCACACACTCACGCACACTCAGGCACGCTGGGAGTCTCTCCCTCGGCTGGGAGGAACCGGGCTGCAGTGAATCCTCAGGGAAAGGTCAGTGAGTCTTTTGGCAGCAATCACAGCGTGTGTCAGGAGCGGGATGGCCCCGCTCCTTCTGCATAAACGAGGAGGCTGGGGGAGACCAGGCCTCGGCCCCAGGCGCAGCCCCCCCACCCCAGCCCCGCTCTCCGGCCCCCTGGAGGGGAGCGCGGCTGCCATCGGTCCGGGGGCGGAGGGTCCCTGTGCAAACGTGCTGATGGCCTCACTCTGCAGTCCAGAGCCGGCCAGGAGAACCAAGAGGGTAAGAGATGTGGAGCCGGGCACCTGGTCCCCC
Organism: Rhinopomastus cyanomelas; assembly: GCA_013400115.1. Classification (NCBI taxonomy): domain Eukaryota; kingdom Metazoa; phylum Chordata; class Aves; order Bucerotiformes; family Rhinopomastidae; genus Rhinopomastus; species Rhinopomastus cyanomelas. Next base: position 1,819,773 of record VXBP01005443.1, on the reverse strand, counting down.
TCCCTCCCCTTTCTGCTCCCTCTTAATTTTTTTAATATCTCTCTTTTTCTTTTTTTTTTTTTTTTTGCCTAACTCCCTGCATAGTAAATCTCATGGGGTTCGGGTTCTGGCGTGCAAAGCCAAGAAAGGGAGCGAAGCCTTCCCTACGGACATACGGACATGTTCCAGCGCAGACCCTTGGGCGGAGGGGCTGCCAGGGCTGGAGAAGAGAAGTGATTGTCTGGGGTGGATGGCCCCGGCCCTGCTTCTGGCTCAGCCTCCCCCGGCTGCTTCCATGTGGAGACCAGTCAGGGAAGGCTTCGGACGTGTCTGACGGACTCAGCGGACGGGTCAACAGTCTGTGGCCTCGGGGAGGGAAGGAAAGTGAGGACTCGGGGGGAAAACAGGGTGAAAAGAAATCCAAGAAGCAGAACAACTCTTCAAACCGATGAGCACCGAGACAGGGCGGGGAGCGGGATGTGCCATCTCTGTCCCATAATCCATCTTCAATATGAAGATGTGTTGCTGCCTCGCCGCTCCAGGACACAGGACGAAAAGCTGGGCTTCCTCTCAGCACGAGTGCCTCCGAGCCAGGGAAGGGCATCCCATCCCGTCCCAGGCGACCATCCGAGGCAGAGGAGCGCCATGTGAAGGGGGAAACGGGAAGCTGGGCTGCACCGCAAACCGAACCTGGTTGGCAGGTTCCCTCGGTCCGTTCCAATGCAGAGTCCCCTATGGTCAAACCTGCACCGGGAGCGTCTGGTTCATCTGCAGCCTCATGTCCTGGATACTGCTCAGGATCTTCTTCTGGTGCCCTGCTAGCGTCACCCCTATCCTCAGCAGGTCTCTGCAATGAGAAAGGGAAGACTTAGCCCCCTGCCAGCAGCAACACCAATACCACCACATAGCCCTGTCTCATCTAGCTGCTGCCAAGGGACCCATCCATCTTCATTAAAACTCATCTGCCAAGCTCTTGTGTCCCGCTAACACCACAGGGGACTACATGCTGAATCCCAAACCTAACTCACTTGGGAGAGCCTCATACACAGCACAGCCCTCCACGTACTCAGGTGGAAGAAGCTGGCTGCTGGAAGAGCAAGGGACAAGGGACAATGTGCAGCAGTCCCAGCCTTCTCCCCACTCTGCAAGCAGGGACTTACTCTGCAGTCATCTGTGCCACCAGGTCGAAGGAGGCAAAACCGGCGTTGACAAAGTTTTCTTTGTACCGTCCCATCTTGATGGCATCCAGCCAGTCTCCCACAGTGGTGAAGGTGGTGTAATCTGGGACGGTGCGGTCTAGGAGCGGCTGGGAGATGCTAAAGGGCAAGAGAGGCACAGATCACAGGGAGTAGGGAATAGAGAAGCCTAACTGGAAGCAGAGGAGATTTCTTATCCCTGCCCTTCCCCATTTCTAACCCAAACCACCCCACTATTCCCTCAGCTTGAGGCAAACTTTGGATGGACAAGGGGATGCCACTGACCCAGACTGGACGCTGGCAATGACTTTCAGGCTGGCAGCATTGCGGATGAGCTTGTCCAGCGTGTTGACGATCTGTGCAAACTTGGGCCGCAGGTTGCGGTCCCGCACCCAGCAGTCCAGCATCAGCTGATGCAGTGCCGTGGGACAGTCCATGGGGGGTGGCAGGCGGTAATCCTGCTCCACTGCGTTGATCACCTGTGCAGGGACACACAGAGGCAGGCTGTGAATCATAGAATCATTCAGGCTGGAAAAGACCCTTGCAATCACAGTCCAACCATCAACCCTACAAGTTCACCTCTAAACCATATCCCCCAACACCACATCTAAGCGTCTTTTAAACTCATCGAGGGATGGTGACTCAACCGCTACCACCCTGTGGGAGACACTCCCACAGACAGCCCATCACTTCCCACTGCTGAGGGAGCACTTACGTCCTGGTTAGACATGTCCCAGTAGGGTCGCTCCCCATAGGACATCACTTCCCACATGACAATGCCATAGCTCCACACGTCACTGGCTGAAGTGAATTTGCGGTAGGCAATGGCCTCAGGAGCTGTCCATCTGATTGGGATCTTGCCCCCCTGCAGGGATACACAGCTCTGTTATTTAGCATTGACCTGAGGAGTCCTGATCAGCAGATCCCTCATGAGTGTCTCATACCAGAGAGCTGGTGTAGGTGGGGTCGGCTGGGTCATCCTCCAGAAAGCGAGAGAGCCCAAAGTCAGACACTTTGCAAACCAAGTTGCTGTTGACAAGGATGTTGCGGGCAGCCAGATCCCGGTGCACGTAGTTCATCTCTGAAAGGTACTTCATGCCGGCAGCGATGCCTCGCATCATCCCCACTAGTTGGATGACTGTGAACTGCCCATCATTCAGCTGCCAGAGGAAAGATCAGAGGGGTTTGCAACACCCCAAAATGGATTGGGGAAGGACCCCAACCTGTTACCACCACACTCCTCCCTACTAGCGTCATCCCCTTTCCTCCAGCCCATAGTGTCTATTTACAGCTCAGCACTGGGGATGCCATCACAGTGCAGAAGGATGCAGAAGAAGGGCTCAGAGCTGCTGTCCCACATGCACTGCAGCCCCCAGCCCAGGGCAGGAAGCGATGGATGCTCACCCGGAGGAAGGAGTCAAGTGCACAGTTCTCCATGAATTCCGTGATGATCATGACGGGGCGGCTCTTGGTCACCACACCCTCCAGGTGGATGATGTTGGGATGGTCAAACTGGCCCATGATGCTGGCCTCACTCAGGAAGTCCCGCCGCTGCCGCTCTGTGTAGCCCACTTTCAGCGTTTTGATGGCCACAAAGATCTCACGGCGGCCAGGCAGCTTCAGGCGCCCGCGGCACACCTCGCCAAACTCCCCTAGGTGGAGAAGCGGAGAAGGAGCTGGCATGATGAGCCATGTGGCAGGGTGAGAGGCAGTGGTCTCAGCAGTTGCTATGCCCAGCCCCAGAACTTGCCTGCTCCAATGACCTCCTCGATTTTGACACAGGAGATGTCAATCTCTTTAGCAAATTCCCGTACGGCTTCGTTGGGGTCCTCATAGGTGAACGGGTCAATATAGACCTTCATCCCAGGGGTGACTGCAAGGGCAGAGGAGTCATCACCAGGAGGCATGCAATAGGGGTGACAGACGCTGACCCAGCTTGGCCAGCTGTCAGCCCATCCCTCCCAGTGCCTAGCTAGTGAAGGCTGCCCCTTCACTTACACCAGGCACAGGAGCTGTAAGGGGGCAGGCAGAGCCCATTTTCCAGGCTCTCACACTCACCATATTGCTGCAGCTTCTCCGTGTACTCAGGGTCTGTGCTATTGCGCTGCTTCCTGCCCAAAGGAGACGAGAGGAGTTGTTCAGTAACCATCCCTTTCCTGATGAGGCAAAGACATTCACTGCCAGTTTCCAAATCCCAGCACAGACAGCCTATGCCAGAGAGCATCTCCTCCAGCAGCCTATGTGCAGAGCAATCCCTCCACCCAAGGTGCAGTGGGAGAAGATGGCCTAGTTGTGCTGAGAGAGGACAGCAGGAGCTTGGGCAGAGCCCCAACTGTTGCTGGGGAAGAAGAGACACACAATCCTCTCACAGGATCTGCGTTCTGGTATCCACATGTGGCAGGCCCAGTCTTTCGCTCTCAGACTGGAGCTGCCACAGTTCTGCCCATAGGCAAGAGGGAAAGCTTTGGAGTTAAACGTGAGCAACCTCCCAAACCCAGCTTTGACCAAGCCCTTTCCTGAAAAGCCTGTACCTGAAGCAGACTATAGCGATGATCACCACCACAATGACAAACAGCAGCCCTGCAGTGGCTGAACCCACGATCAGAGGCAGCTCCTGGAAAGTCTTGCTGGTGGAGCCTGGTGGAGGGAGAGGCAGGAATCAAAGTCATCCTGGGAAGGACCATGTGTAGGAGGGCTGTGGGATGGAGGCAGCCCAGTCCTGGTACCTACCATCCTCCGCAGTTGTCTGAAACTCTGTGGGGAGGCTGTAGCGGCCATATCCAGCCACTGTTCGTGCTCGGACCTGCACCATATAGCGAGCATTGGCCTTCAGCCCATCCAGACGCACCGAATTCTTCTGGCTGGTGACTGTGTTGGAGATGCCATCGCTCTGGCCTTGCTGTAGGGGAGACGTGGGTGTCACCTACATGAAGCAATCCCCACTTTGCTTGCTTCCACATCCCCCAGGTGCTATCTCTGCAGGGACCCCCTTTGCCATAGAGCTGGAGGCAGAAGGGCTGGAAGAGGGAAAAGGCTGCTCTGCCTCCTGCTTTACCTTCTCCGAGTACTTGATCTCATAGTCAAGAATGATGCCATTAGGTCTCTCTGGGGGAGTCCATGACAGCGTCATGCTGTTCCCAGTGCTGCTGTGCAGGTGCATCGTAGGTACGGCAGACGGGGCTAGGAAAAAGGGCAGAGCAAGACTGAGTCACCTGGGCCAGGATACCCCCATTCATCATCCTGCACTGGTGTGAAGGGCTCTCTGCCTGGGACCTGCTCAGATAAACTCCATGAAGAGGCATGGAAAAGCTTTCAGAATGGCCTCCCACATATCTCTGTAGGGAGATGCCATCTCAGCACCTTGCACCTAAGGTGACAAGGGAGCAAGGGGAGCCTCAGAAATAGCATTGAGGTAAAACTTCACCCCACAGCTACCTGAAAACTGGTCTGGGGAAGGGCTCTGCTAACCCAACCAGGGCTCCCTCCCCTCCTCCATTCACCAGAAGCTCCACACTCCACCCCACAGACGAGACCCGTGAAATCAGATCAGAGCGCGGCGGCTGGAGATTACCAGCGCGCTGGAGCCGGGCCAGAGCAGGAGGAAAGAGGGAACAGCAGAGCACTCGGCTGGCTGCGAAGGTTTGGGCTGCTGCTGAGCCTTCCCAGGCCCACAGGGGAGAAATCTCATTTCCCTCCTCCTCCCTTCGCAGCAGGCACATCTCTGGGGTAGGTCTAGGAGATCCAGAGCTCTCCAGAGCATCTGCCAACCCTGCCCTTCTCCACTTGCATGCGTTCTGATCTCATTTCCTCTAGGGACAAGCGTTAAACAGAGAGAATTTACCCAGGGGATTATGTGCAGGCACAGAGAGCCAGCAGCGCGGCAGCACAAAGGACTGCAGCCTCCAAGGCTGTCAACAAGACATCCCTGCACTGCTGTGTGGTGGGGAGCCAGCCCCTGCTCCCAGTAGCTCCACTGACCTGCCTGGTTGGTGGTGATGTTGACAGAGGCGAAATGGGGAGAATAAGGACTCTTGTTGGAAATGCCGTTCACAGCCTGGACCTCAAAGGTGTACTGGGTGTGGGCCATGAGGTTGCTGATGTAGATGCGTCGCTCAGTGAGGCCGAGCTGGCGCGGCACGAACTCCACGTTGTCATCGCAGCGAGTGCACAGGCGCCGCTCCACACTGCACTTCTTGCAGATGACGTTGTACAGCAGGTCATCGCGTCCGCCCGTGTCCTGTGGTTCACTCCACTCCAGCACCAGCGACGTCTCATTCACGTTGGAGATGACACTGCGCGGGGCAGAGGGGACACCTGCGGGGAAAACGGGGGTCAGGGATGGCAGGTTGTCAGGGATGGCAGCTCCCATGCCTGGCTCACCTCTGGTGGGCACAGAAAACTCCCCGCACCCTGGGCACAGATGCCAGCCACCTCCCCTCACCCAGGACAGGACTCACTAGTACAGGCGCTGTCTGCAGGGTCTGTGTCTGCCCGGAAAAAGCCATTTCGACACGTACAGACCATTGCTGCTCCAGAGGTGGTCCGGCTGTTGGGAGGGCAGGGAGAGCAGGGACCTTCTCCCTGCTTAGACTTGAAAGTTCCTGGGCCACATGCTGGAGGAAGGGAAAACAGATCTGAGTTATAAAGGGCACCCAGAAAATATCTCCCATTGTCCCAAGGCTGGGCAGACCTTTCACTGCTCCCTGTCAGATCTCCAGTCAATGGCTTGAGGACCACAGGTCACTTACAACCCTTTCTAGCAACACCATCAGCCATGCCCAGGGACACGGTGCCCCTGGCTGGGTAAGGCAGGTAAAACCAAGTTGTTGGCACAGGGAACGGGCATGCACCAGCACAGGCATCGCTCTGACCAGGAGCTTTCCATGCTCTGGCGGCAGACCTGAGAAAGATGGGAAGAGCTGGCTGCCATCAGTTGTATGTGGGTCAGAGCATGTCCCAAGGGGTTTGCTCTCTTCCCCAGTTCCCAGGTCCAGCACCCTCCATAAGCAATCCATCCTCTAGGGAAACAGAGGCGGGATGGATCCCTCAGTCTTGCCCAGAGTAGCCCCTGCAAGAGGCCTCCGTCACCCAAAATGCAGCCACTTAGCCCCAAATCTTCCGCCTCAGGCTCTTCAGCCACTTGTCAGCCCTGGGGTGGTGGCACCTCCTGAGGCTGCCTCAAGTGGAGCCCTGAGAAAGATGAAAACATTCCTGCAGGTCCTTGGCTAAGAGCTGCTTCAGCATTGCTGCCACCTCCTACCCCCACTTCCGACCAGGGTCCTTCAAGGAGCCACAAATCCTGGGATCCAGCCCGGCTGGCACAGCAGAGTGTTTAGTTGTAATGAGGGGCACGTGAAAGGATTATCGGCACTTGAGCTGAGGAGCAGATCAGCCCCAGGAACCCGACTTATTGCAATGCTGCCCCAAGAAGCAGATCCCATGCTCTGCATTCACAGCTGATCAGAGTGACCACAGGCTGGCTGGCAACCAGCTCTGCATTGGCATCATCCTATTTGCCACTGCCAGGGTGGCACCAGCTCCGATGGCCCAGAAGGGAGCATCCTCCTTGCTCTGCTGCAGTTAGAGCAGTTCTCAAGGGTAAAGAACTCTCCTGGCAGCCCTGTCTCACCCCTCATGCCTGTTGCATGTCACCCCATAAACAAGAGGTTTCCTGGTGCTTCACTGGGCTGTGGCAAGCGGAAGTTTCCTGCTATGAAGCATCTCCTGACACCCTCCGTGGAAATTTTCCGGCTGTTTGCAGCCCAACACATGGGGCGTGAAGCGCGGCTGAGTCACACATTGCTGGGCCGGCCCCACACACAGCTGACCTGGGTGCTGACCTGGCCCCCTCACAGTTTGCCCAGACACTGAGTGGCAGCAGCCTCAGGGTAGAAGCTCCTCTCCACAATGGTGCTGCTGAGTCCGAGGGATGCACAAACAGCCACATTGCAGGGGGAGGCACACCAGTGCAGAGGACGGAAGCTTAGTCTCCAGCCCCACTGCCTGGATGGCTGTCAGACATAGTTTCCCACTCCCAGGGCACGAGCCCTCCAGCAAGGAGACTCTTCTTTGGTCAAAACAAGACTGACCACATGGCTTGACTTGCTCCAGCTCCTTGACCTCAGCTCACCCAGCCTCTGGGCCTTCCCTTTGGAAATGAAAGCTTAGCCCATCCCAACTGTGCAGGCTGGAGGGCACAGAAGTGTGCAGACCTGCTCCTCTGCAAGCAGTGGAAGCCCCCACCCAGCCAGCAGGCCCAGGAATCCTGCCACCCCCACCCAGACCACCCTGGCCACCAGAAAATGTCAAGATGTGAACAGCAGATGCCCAGAGGTAGCGGAGCAGCCTCAGCACAGGCAGACCCACCCGAGCCGGAGCTCTGGACGGTTTAAACTGGGTGGATGCAGATTCACACATAAGGAACCAGATTGCTGAGGAATGAGATGACTGAAACCTCTTGGACAGGAACGCTCTGGGCTCAGAAAGCTGCCAAACATGCTTTGGTTATGGACAGGAGCCCAGATCCATCAGGGACAAACCCCCAAGAAAAAACAGGCTTATATGGGGAGAGTGAAGGTGGAGCAACCAGAGCTTTGGAAAGGCAACAGCTCAAGCCTGGCATGGCAGCCGGGGACAGTGAGGTGCTCTACAAAGGGCACAGGAGGAATTACTGCTTGGCTTCCTATATGCCCAGTGGCAGCCGGTGCCCGATGGGTTACAGGCACAGAGGGAACAGTGACCTTCTCTGCTCCTGGACATGGGAAGGACAGGCAGAGCCAAACCTTGGTCAGCTGCTGCCATCCCACAGGAGTGCCCAGCACAGGCACATGGCAGAAAGGTAATTTCTTTGCACCTTCGTGCCATCCTGGCAGGAGGGGGACAAGCCACATCCCAGCCCTGTTAAGCAGGGGAAAAACAGAAGAGGGACTGGGGCCCTGATGCACGTCAGTATTTAAGTTTCTGACTCTGCTTAATAAATCAGGGCATAAAGACCTCGGTGGCAGCATGACAGCTCTCAGCCGCCACATTTGAAGGCTGTAACCAAGCTGAAAGCTGATCCCAGTTCCCGGGTGGATAAGCCGCTGTGTCATCTCTTGTCTGCAAGAAACTGCCTGTACAACAACCACTGTCTTGGCCAGCACTGGGGAACGAGCCCAGGAGCTCTGGAGCGGGAACGTGATTCCATCCAGCCAGAGCTGGGGAGCCAGGCTCCCCTCTCCTCACCCAGAGGTTTGCATAAGCACTTTTCCTGCTGAAGTGTCCTCAAATAAAATAACAACCCTGAACTTCTGCACACAGATCACATCTCCTGGTACTGGACTGTGGTCACCTCTGGGAAGAACATGACAGTCACTGACAGCCACACGATAACAGGTCAGGGAACTGAAGCGGAGCTGCTCGGACTGAAGAGGAGCTGCTGGTTTGATGGGAGGGAGACGCAGCCTGTCCTGACAGCAGGGATCAGCAGCAGAGGGAATTTTTGTGGGGTGCAGGAGGGAGGGGAGCAGTAACACAACCCTGAGGCTGCTGTAAAACCACCCTTGCCCTCTTCCAGGGGCATCGTGCACCCAATGCAGCACGGCACAGCACCTGCTGCCTGCCATCCCACTGCTCACCCACCCTCAGGGTCTGATCCTGCCTCGCAGAGCTGCAGCCCAGAGTGGGGGGAAGAAGAGGGCACTGTTCCCAAATACAACCCCCACCCTAGTGAATGAAGTCCAAGGGAGGGAGCTCAAAAAACCACCGACATAAAGCCCTCCTGGCAGCGGTAGAGAGCAGTGACTCATCCCCCAGGCAGCTTCCATTGCTGCACGGGATGTGGACAAGCAGCAACCAACCCTGTGTGCATCCCCAAAAGTATAGTGCTTCCTCCCTTGGGAAAGGCAGGGACAGCCCACAGCACATCCACATCGGGAAACACCAGCACCAAACCACCCTGGTTCAGGTCCCAACTGCTTTCCTGTCGCCACAACACTGTTCCAGCCCAGCAGCATCTTCCAGCTCTTTCTCTTGCTGCAGGACTGGAGCAGAATGCCTCACTTGAGCCTAGATAAATTAAACCGATCGCATCCCTTCGTCCAGCAACCCTGTAATTTCTTTAAAGGCAGCAATCGAGCTTGCCTGGGACGATCTGTGCTTTATGAACCTGCACGGCTCACTCCCTTCCCACTTTCGTAAGCGACTGCAGATGGATTAGAGCTGTGGAAGCAACAGCCTGGCTACAGCCGAGGCAGTAACTCTCTTTTTAAGTCTCTCTTAGAAGGCACTTGATTTTTAATTTTTTTTAAATATCACCCTTTGGGTGGAAACATTTCACGCTCGTGCAGTCCAAAAGTGAATGGAGTAAACTTGAAGGGGAGAGAAAGGAAAGACTCTTCAGGGTTTTGATCAGCAGCATCCAAAGAGCTGGCGGGAAACCAATTTTTTTTTTCAAAAAAAGGGTAAAACATTTTTTTTCAATCAGCAAAGCTGCCGCTCAAGCCCCAGAGGGTCACAGGCGGGATGGCAGGGGCAGATTTCCTCCATCACATTACAAGTAACCCATTGTGGAGCTGCCTGGCTGTAAACCGGCAGCTCTCTGCTGCTCGAGCTGCTGAGCTGCCTTTGATCTGGGAGCCTGGGCAATTAATCGCAGGCAGTTTCACTTCCTGGGTTTCATGCAGCAGCCCATGTTGCAATGCAAAGCTGCAAACAGTTGGCAAGTGCGATGCTTGCTTGGCATTTTTTGTTTCTTTAATTCGGGGTGATGTTTCCATTAGTCACTGATGGCAAGGGAAATTTATTTTTGTGAAAATCTGGATTTTGATCCCAGCCTGATCTGCTGTCACCTAAGGAGCGTACCCAGGCGAACAGCGCCTTCTGCCATCACCAATAGGGGGGTCACAACAGCTGAGAAATGGGTTGGAGAAGAGCAGGCACCACACTGCACATTGTTACCTCCCAGGTGCTTTTACAGTTTGGGTGTCCATCACCTGCACTACACAGCCTCAGTCCTCCTTCCGAGCTGGGTGTAGGCTCTGGGGTCCTCATGGCCCCTTCTTCAGGACCCCTCCATGGGCACTCACTGTCATTCAAGGAAGTGGCTTGCTGCTAGCCCTGGCAAGGGTGCCAGCCAGCCCCCAAACCTTTCTGTTTTTGGGTGAAGCCAGGAATATGAAGGGTGTAAAAAACCCAATGTAGGGAGCACGTACCCAGGAGCATTTTCAGGAAAGTACCACATGTTGAGCTGCTCTGCACCAGAAAACCCTTGATACCAAATCCCCCAAGTGGTTTGGGACCTTGCAAACCAAAAAAAGTGCTTGGGCCAGGGGAAAGGTTGAACCCCAGGAGCTGCAGGGCTTGGGGGTGTGAGGGGACGATGGGAATGCACCCCTACCTGCGGAGGCATATGGGAGCCTTCCTCCCCTTCCATGGCCAGCAGCTCCTCTTCGTCCTGCAAGAGCTGCCTCTGCAGCTCTGCGTGGCGGGGAGCGTGTGGGAAGCGGCACAACCCCCAGAAGGGCCGTGTGCTAATTAAATAAAGATAATGAGGCTGAGAATGAGATGCCAAATCAATGCTGTGGCAACTCAGGACTAGAGCGCCAGATACCAGCCTGGCGTGTCGCATTACAAAGCATGCCAGAGAAACTGCCTTCAGCCGGGCGGGATGAGCCCTCGCCTCCCAAGGGACCGGGATACAAGCTGCATTGTAACAGGGCTGAATGCGAGGTCTAATCCTGGCTCTGGATGGAGATAAAGAGTAGGAGGAGGAGGAGAAGATCTTCAAAGGCCACGGAAAGTCTGGGGAAAGGGGGAGATTTACAACAGGGCTTATCCCATCTAAGCAGTAACTGGGTATTGTTATTTATTAAAATGCCATCTGGCACTCTGCAGCGCTCCTCGTCTGTGCTGTGAAGCCTCGGTGGCTCCCTGGGGTGTGAGCGACGAAACCCCGGCTCTGTGGGGCCGCATCCGCACCTCTCCTTGCACTGCTGGGCCTGAAAGCCTTCTCGGTGGTGCCGAACCAGGGTAAGGGAACATCCAGCCGAGAGCAGAAAAGAGAACTGCGGCTCTGGCTTCTCCCAGCCCTTCTTCAGCTGTTTCCACTTAAAACACACACGATCATATGGCGGAAAATCTGATCCTACAAGTGCGGTGCAACTTTCCCAGAGAAACGTGAGGACACCGCTGCTTCTGCCCAGCGAGAGGGCAGGCTGCCGGATGGAGACGTGCCCGTGACTCTCAGCACGGCTTCCCTGTGTGCTGGTGGTGAGTGGGGTAGAATTAAAGGCGCTGGGAAAGTCACCATGTGGGTGTCTGCCTGACTGGGGGATGTGGAGAGGGAACCTCATCCTGGGCCTTAGCAATGATGCCCTGAGAAGCCTTTGCTTCTACCTCAGGATGCCCCAGCTTGGCACAGCCGAGACAGTCACTGGAAATGGTGTGCTTAAACCCTGCTGGGAAAGGCCAAACATCCCTTATGATCTAAGGTCTCCCAGCCTAAGCAAGAAGGAAACCAGCTCCCCTGGAGCAGGGACTTGAGAACACACTTAAGCATGGGCTCTTCCCCAGTGGCGGATGCCTGGCACTGGTGTCCATCTGCTCCTTGAAGAGAGAGCTATGCTGCTCACAAGACTGATGAGGGGGCCAGGGCACCAAAGTTAGGGCTGTGCTGGTACCAATGGTGCTGAAGGCTCTGGCTTCCCAGAACTGTGGTTCCACAGAGTATGAGCTTTACCCAACTAACCACAGCAACATGGCCAACAGCTATGCTGCTCCCAAGGCCAGCAGAGAGGCTGGCCTGAGCCCCACGTCATGGACCATCCCAAATCACATCACTGCTGCCAAGAGCAAAAAGCTGTTGCCAAGCATCTCATCATCAGCAAGCACAAGGCATCCAGTGCAGAGGGCCCAGCCAGCGTCCCACTCCCTACACGTTATCTCCAGCCAAGAGGAGCGATGACCTCTCTGTCCTAAGCCCCAGCCACCACAGAGCAGGGTCCTGCGTGCTGCAGATGGCTCCTAAGGACAAAATTACACCAAGGGAGAGCAACATCCACCTGGGAAGAGTCTTCCTGACCAAAACGCCCAGCCTGGGGTGAAAGAGCAACATCAACCCTTTCATGGGAGAGTGTAGCAGCTGTAGGACTCGTGCAGAGCGATCCTGCTGCTCAGGGTAGCTATTCAGCCCCAATACCTTCACATATAGGATGCTCTTCCATTACCTCCAAGTGGGGATGGGGAGCTCCAAGTCTTCCCTGCCTTTGTGCCGCTCCCTGCTGCAGGCCCTCAGCACTGGCAGGGGGAGAGAGTATCCGCATGGCTTCTCCAGCAGCCAGCACAGCAGGGCCCCGTTCACCACCAGAGCTTCCAAGCGCCTCCGCACAAGCAGCGTGAAGTCATGCTTGCCAGGAACAATCACTCGCCCCAGCCACAAGCACCACAGGAGGGAAAGAAGGGAGATGCTGGACAAGGCAGCAGAGGTGGAAAGGGAAGTTTTGGTTAATGTTTGGGGGTTTAAATGTGCTGGATCCCTGCTGAGGGCCAAGACTTGAGCTGCAGCTGCTGGGGAGGAGATGCATCCCGCAGAAGACAGCGCCAGCACATACAAACCAGCATATCATAGCAGACACTGCACCAGTCCAGAGCATGAAGGCTTTAAGGTTTCCAGACAATAAGGCAAACTGTGGACCAGTCCTCTGAGATACCACTCTGCTCACTCCTCAGGAAGACTACCCAGCTCCCAAAAAGGACCGAGCTCAACGCAAAACCACCCCTTCCACAGGAACGCACCCACAGGGTCAACAGCCACAGCTACTATGCCACGCACGTACCTTGGCACTGAGTGTCCTTCATGGTCGGCTCGTATCCAGCCGCACAAGTACACGCTCCCACGGGAACCATCCACTCGCCGTCACCATTGCAGTACAGCTTCAGTGGTACAGACACCTCCACCGCGTTGGGGATGCAGGTGCCCGGCGCGATGACCAGAGAAGTGGGCTCTGCCCCAGTTAAAGTTTCCGGGAAGATAGCAAAGCCAGCAATGGTGTTGGAGCATTTCTTGTAGAACGCCCGGACAGAGATGAGGGACATACAAGCTCCCAGGTCTTGGAAGGCCAGGTAAAAGCCATTCTTGGAGAGAGGGCCAAAGCTGCGCACCTTGGTGTTCACACGGCCAGACTCCAGCTTGGAGAAGCTCTCATCTGGAGCAATTGTATCCACTTTGATATAGGGGTTCTCCATCCAGAAAGGGCTGTTTGCAGAGGCAGAATCTGTATCCGACTCATAATAGAAGAGGTTGAAGGTCTCTTTGCAGGAGCCAGGTATGTTGGGGATGCTGTTGCAGTCTCTCACAGTGAACTTCAGCTCCACATAGACACGCTGGACATCCTGGCGATGGATGAACTTGGTGCGAAGCCAGTTGTTCTGGTTGGCCTCCCGCACGTTGCAGACCTGGTATGTGCGGATGGGGTTCATAGCCTCGTCATAACCACTGACTTCTTCCCACTGCAAGCAAGAGGAGAGTGGGTTAGATTTCCAGCCGAGGAAGTTAGCGCTATGGACACATCGTGAACTGCATGGGGTGGGATGAAAGGGCTACAGTCAACACGGAAGAGCAGCAGCTGCACCTCACCCGTCCCAACCCTTCTGGTCATCAAGGTGACTAAGAGCAAACTGGGCCAGGGACCATGGCGCTCCCACTCCACTAGCACAAAGTCAGGAGGGGATGGTTTCACAAGGTGAGGATAAGCACCGGAGGGAAGGGGGAAGATGCAGCCAGCTCCACGAAGGTGCTGGCAAGCAGCCCAATCCCCATGGGGCCATAGCCAGCTGTGCCCTTCAAAGATTGGGACTGGGGCTGGCTCCAGACTTACCCCCGTCTCTGGATGAGTTGTCCATGCCAACTCAGAGGTCACCCACTTCGTGTCCATCAGGGTCTCTGGAGAGAGAGGGAGGAGAGAAAGAAGTAATTGGAGATGAAGGCCAAGATTAGAGGGAAAACAACACAGGAGGAGTGGGGGAGAGGAGAGCCGAGCCTGACATTTCTGTGGAAAACAGCAACTTGGGGGGTGAGATATGGTGGGAGGAGGGGGGAGCGGCGCAGACAGACTCCAGATTTCTCTTCTCCCGTCAGGAGAACAGGAAGAGCGAGGCGTCCCTGGAGAGCTGAGCCGAAGTGGGGAAGCAGCAGGACCAGGAGCTGGCCAGGTGGTGAGGGGGGAATGGGCATGGGCTGCCACACTCAGCCATTGATGCAGCCATTTGTGCCCCCCCCGCCAGCGTTGGGGTGTCAGAGGGAGACCGGGCACCCCTGTCTGTGCCCTCCCCCTTCGCTTGGCAGGGTGAGTATTTACTGTGGCTGGGGTTGAAAGGGCCTGTTCCCATGACAGGGTGGTGCGGGCCAGGCAGGTTTATCCAGAGGAGGAGGAGGGACTGGCAGGCTGCTCTCCCAGAGACGCCCCACATCACTCATTTTACAAGAGGGGAGAAGAATTTGACCGTCTGGCCAACATTCCTGGAGCAGACTACAAGACAAACCACCCCGGCAGCATTCCCCAAACAGCCCCAGCCCCAGCCTTGGGGGAGCGAGACGCTTGTCTGGGAAGAGCAGCAATTGCAGGCAGCTGTCCCTAATCCCAGGCAGAGCCCCATGGCTCTGTGCAAGCACTGTGCACAAAACCTGGGAGTGAAATGCGATGGAGAATGATGCTGTGCTCCTGGGCTGGTGGCAATGGCCCCTCTGTGGGCTTCTGGCTTTGTGACCCCCTGTTCAACGGACAGCCCCTTAGGCTATCTGGAAGGATGCAGGTCCCCCCAGGGGTTCTCCTGGCCCTCTCATGCCCAGGATGGTTTTGGGGCAAGGTGGGTGTAGCTCTGTGCAGACTTCACTGTGCTCAGAAGGGCTCCAGTGTCCGTCCCAGGCATGACCCACAACCAGCTCCCAAATACCTCCCCATTGCAGGCATATTCCCATCCCAGACCCCACACAGCTCTCTCAGCCCACCCAGCCCCAAGATGCAGGGCAGGGAGCCATCACCCTTGAGCCATTACACTTCCAGTCCTCAGAGCTGGCAATAGGCTGAGAGCTGCTTGCTCTCAGTGGCTGGGGCACAGGACACGCCAGGGCAGCATAGCCCTCCCAGACACCACAGCTCAGCCCCAGAAGCAAGAGGCAGTTTCAGCTTCTTTCCTTCAACCTCAGGAAAACCACAGACTGTCCCGGCCAGGGAGGAAGCGCGGAGGAGGAAGGAAATGTTCACGTGTTGCGGGGTTTCGGATGAAGTGCGGCTGGAAGTAAACACCTTCCTCCCATGTCCCACCCCGGGAAGACCAGTCAACAGCACCTTAGCCAGCACCCATGGATGGGCTGGTAGCTATGAGTGCTACCATGGCACAGATAAACAAGCACATCTGGGGACATGTGGGCTCCCCAACCCATCTTGCTGTTTGTCAGGATCCCTGCCTGGCTGGTGAGCCTGCCCCTAGCTCACGCTGTGTGCAGGGAGCAAACACACACACAGTCATACTGCGGGATGGTGCACTGGGGACAGAGTGAGGAAAACTCCTCATGGTGCTCACTGTGAGAGGGTATGTGGGCAGCAGAAGGACAAACTGACAGAAGCTCTTATTTGCAAACAGGGGAAGTGCAGAGGCGGTCAGTGGGCACTGGTCATTTGCTGTGTCTCAAAAACACAAACTAAGGCCCTTTGCCAAGTGGGTGACATGGCATCGGACTGGGATAGCAGGAAAACCAGGACACAGGATGTACAAGATGGGGCTGAGCATCAATAGGGCAGCCTCTGCCCAGTGCCGAGGCATTGCCCACCCAGAGGGCACAGCAAACCACCCTCCTTTACCCCTTCCATTCCCTGCAGCACCAGCTACAGACTGCCAGAGCCAACTCTGCATAACCATGACACTTCCCAGAGATGCTGCACCAGGGCAGCTCCCAGGGACGGCAGCAAATGCAGGGCCATGAGGGAGCAGGTTGTGGAGCAAGGCAGCTCATACCTCTCCAATGGACAGGCCCTGTACACCAGCTGCCCTAATAAGGGCACAGCAGTGCCGTGCAAGGGCCCAGGCACGTCGTGCTGGCGGCAGAGCAGAGCCAAGTGTATGCTTGGTGCTGACAGCATGCTGGGCTGCCAAGTCCTGGCGTGGAGACTCCACATGGGTCTGGCCAGTGAAGGGCCTCACTCAGGAACAGGCAATCAGGTGGGTGCTTCTGCAGGAAGGCTGCATATGGCAGGAGGACTTGGCAAAGGGTGCCCTGTATGCTCAGGGATGGTTTGGATGAGTGTCCATGGTGGTGAGTCATGCCAGGCAGATGGAGATTCAGGTGGCAGGGTAAGCCCAAGAGCACAAGGATCCCACAGCCAGCCACAGCAAAGCTGGAACAGACCTGACCATGTACAGAGCTCTGTAGCCCAAACCTGCCTGGGTTGTGCAGGAACTTCCCAGCATAGCAGCAGGCCCCATGCTGACAGCCCTTGCCTTGCTGGCCTGGCTCCAGGACACGGTGCATAGGCAGCTGTCCCCTCCAGCAGCATCCTTCCCCACAAGCACCGGCCCAGGGCAGAGACGCGGCTTGGACAGAAGGCTCACTGCCTGCATCCTAATTTGGCTGCATCTGCCATCTGACCGGCAGAGCAGAGGAAAAAAACTGACAGAGCCAAGCCAGCCGCTGGCGCTAGAGCCATGTAAACCACACAGAGAGTGTGGGGAGGGGAAATAATAAAATCACCACGCGATTCAGCTAGAGGAAACGGGCTGAGCACAGAGGGCAGTGGGGGTTTCCTGCAACAGCAGCAAGGTGGGGTCAGCAGAGCTCCCCAGCCCTGCAGGCGGCTGCAATGCATGTCCTGGGGCCAGCAGTGGCACACCGAGCCGAGCTGGCTTGGCAGAAAACACTCTCTGCCATTAAAGTTGATACAGAGATCTCACAGCAGCCTGATACTGACCCCATGTCCTTTTTTCAGCAAACACCAGTACATGCTAAGTGCTGCCCCCCCCATGAAAGGACACGTGGTAGCATCATGGCTGGGGAGACGAGTAAGTATTAAGTTCATCCCATTCAGGAGCAGCCGGCTGCTCTCTCCCTTTGGCACATGGTGCCAGAAGCGAGCTCAGAGGCAGCACCAGCGGTTTCCTAGCTCTGTTCAGTTTTACAGGTGTTTCAGAGGGACTTGAATGGCGTCAGGGCTGGCTGAGCAGTGAGTCAAAGCCACCTCAATACTGCAACGCCACAGCAACAGCCTGGGCCTATTAGTAAATGGGAAATTGGCTCCCAATTTCACCAGCTTGGGGAAGTCACCCTAAGGCTTGCTTTATCACAGTCTGCAGCACTGGGGAGTTGTCCTCTCCTTACCTTAAGCCAGGCAAAAGCAAGGGATGCAACAGGAGCCTTGTCATGCTCAGTGATGTGCAGCAGGCCATGGTCAACCCCACATACAAACAAGATTTTCATGCTAGAGTGGTATCCCAGAGCAGGGAAAGAGCCCCACTCTTTGGACAGGGCTGCAAACATCACTCCAGTTGCTCATCCCCGCTCTGCAAAAATCTCCTCTCAGGCACACTCTGAGCTGCAAAGACAAGGGTTCCCCCTCCAATCACCATCAGAGCCCTTAGCAGTTCTCTTGGTGTTTGAAGCTCTGGTAAGGACCCACATAGATCCAGAGACCTTTTCCTCCCTGTGGAGGGGCTAAAAAATGCAGCATGCACAATCTGAGGCCAGTGAATACGTTTGAATTCCCCCTCTAAGAGGCCCAGAGTCCGTCTCGCGCTGCTGAGCGGCAGACGCGCGTGGCAGTGATGGCTGAGCCAGAAAGAGGGGGAGAAAAGAAGAAAAAAAGTAAAAATTCTTTCAAGATGAAGCCACTGGGGAAGACTCAATTGTCTCCAGCAACCGGCTCCAATTTGAACGTTCTCGCCTTTGAATATGGGGACTGCTGGCTTTTATCAGGATGCGCTGGCAAAGCAGAACGCCAGCTCCTTGCCCCAGTGAAGAGAAGGCAGCTCACGCAAGTCCAGAGCATCCTAGAAGAAGGAGGCAGGGAGGAAAGTTAGTAAAGACACCCACGCAGCCTCACCACAGAGGAACCTGTTCTACAACATGCCCAGTGCTCTCTGTGAGCCACACAGACCACGGCACCATGTCTGCAGGAGCCTGATGTGGGGCCATATGGCCAGGCCACTCACCCCACACCAGGCTCCTGCACCACCGACTAAGCCATTTGCCCCGGGACATGGCTCAGCTTCCACCATGGCAGCTTGCAGTGGTGCCAGATGCCTCTCCCCTCACTGCCATGCTGTGCAGCTCTAGAAGGAAAAGCAGCTTGTTTAGGGACGCACTTTCAATCCTGGGCACTGCCTGCTAGTCAAAAAGCCACCAAAAGGGGCATCTCCCCACACATTTTCATTTCCTCCTCAGTTTTGAAGATAATTACGGCAGGAGTGAGTGGCCTTGTGTACTCCCCATTCAAGCACCTATCGGTACAATTAATCCTGGCACCGTTCTGAGCAACAGCACAAAGGGCCTTTGGTGTAAGGTCCTTTATCTGGGAACAAAGAGCTGCCTGTGGGAGAGAACCTGAGGTTGCACTTTTCCCGCTGACAAGCGTTTCGCATACACAAAAGCTGAGCCACACAAAGTGTCCTGCACGCATGTCAGGTCTGGGAGACCCCGCAAAATGTTTTCCCGGAGTGTGCCGCCCACCTGGATACATCCCCCTCTGGAAAGGTCCTTCCTGCTTTAACCCCAGCTAAAATCTATACCCATGGGCAGGGTATGGTCCTGCTTTGAGGCCAGAGATTCCACACACTGCCAGCAAGGGTAGAAAGCTCAGGTCCCTCTCAGTCCAAAGTCAAGCATGGGATAGGTCCCTGCAGACAGGAGCTGTCAAGTGCCAGGAGGTAGTACGCTGGGAAGGTTTGGTACTCAGCAGACTTTCATGCCCAGTGACTGCTGTGGGGAGTGGAGGCTCTTGGTGATGCAGCTGAGAGCCAGGAAAGCAGCAAGGAAAACTACAGTCAGTGCAGGAGACAGCATACAGGGTGGGTTGGGGATAACCATGGCAGAGGTGCCAGGCACAGGGGTTTGGGAGCCTGGCAGAGGTGCCGGCAGACGCTGTCTGCCAGCTCCCTCTGCAGGGACTGGGCTTGGCAGCACTGCTGACACACTGCACAGCCCACACAGCCTCATACTGCTGGGAATCCCGGCTCTCCGGGGGACCCTCCTGCACACGCAGGTGCCTGAGTGTCCAGCACAAGGTCAGGGGGCTGTGCAGTGTCTCAGCCTCACCCTTGAAGGCTGTCGGGTTGGGCAGCCCAGGCAGCGCGGCTCAGCCCAAGGGAAGGGCTAGAGAGCTCCCTATCGCCGCCCACACTGGGAACCCATCCTTACCCTGAGCAGCACTGAATGAGGAGGCATGGGGTAGCCATAGGATCCAGACCCCCACCCCACTGCTCCCTGATGGGAGACATGAGTGCTCAGACTGCCCATGGCCACCAAGGTGTACTTGCCCCAAGGCCGATGACTTGCCAATGAACTGGGAACAAAGGGAAGAGAGGAAGGGAAGGAAAAAAAAGGGTCCTGTATCACAGCTGTGGCCCTTCATGCCAAGGGCGTTTGGCCCATCATCAAAGGGGATCGGATTTGCTGAGGCAAATGATGACACATCCACTTCAAGCGGGGCAGGTTCTGCCTGCTGCTGGAGGCGAGCCACCAGAGTGAAGAAGTACTGTGGGCACTTAATAATAGACTCATTATTTCTGCATTATGGCAGGGCCCAGAGGCCCCAACTGAGATTAAGGCCCCTTTGTACACACCACACACACATGCATCAGCCCCTACCCTGAAATGCTCAGCTGAGGATGGGCAGCACCACTGCCAGTCCCAAGCATGGTGGCACCATGGGAAGCTCACAGAGGACCCCAAGACACCAATTCTATACTCCAAGGATGCATGTTCCATTTCTCAAACCCTCAACCAGGGTATAACCACCTCATACAGTGAGATAGCCCCACAGCTCTGAGCCACTGGCCAGCTGCATCTTCTTTAGTTTCCCCATCCAACTCAAATGCCCTGCAACTCCTGAACAAGTCAGCTTATGGATGACCCAGACCTGCCTGGCACATGGGACGAGGGGGATGGGAGAAATCCCTCCTTACAGCCCTGTCCTGTTGCCCACCCGCTGGTTGCTAACTGGCTGAAGAGGGTTTTCCGGCTGCGCGCTCCTCGCCAGGAACTGTTTCCTGACGGCCGCAAGACAGACTGAAGCATGTGAGAGAGGACAGGCGCCAGCTCTGTGAAAAGCAGAACAAGTGGCAGCACCCAGGATGCAGGGAGGGACGAGTGTTCATCTCCTCCCGCTCACACACTGGGTTGAGTTGGGGAGGGCAGATTTCTGTCACTTTGCAAGCAGGGCCATGCCAAGCGAGGCTCAGTAGCCATGCTGTGCACAGCCCACTACAAATCACAGATACTCAGGGTCCAGAACTTCTGCAGGGCAGCAGGCTCCTGCCTTGCAGTTGAATGCCAAGGACACATGCAGCCCGCTGCCCGAGCACTGCCAGGTCCCAGTCCTGCAGAAAGGCGGTACTGACGCCGGGAGAGGACGTGAGCCAGCTGCCCAAGTCCAGCCCTGCACTGCAATTACTGTTCTATTAATACCGTGGGGATTTCGGATGTCAGAGCCCGGTGTGCCACGCCAGGGTCAGCTCAGCCAGGGAAGAGCTGCCATCCTGTCCCACATGTGGATGTGTCCTGGTGCTTTATGCTTCAACTCATCGCAGAGGGAAAACCACTTTCAATTTGCCAGGCTGTGGGCAAGTGGAACGGACAGACCCCATGAACAGTAGCTCAGCCCTGCCTGCTGCCAGACATACTGTTGGCCTTAAAAAAATACTGCTGCTCGCTTAGGACAGGCATGTCCCTGACTGACCCAGGGGACAGGGTGCTTGCTGCAGCTCCTTGTCATGGGGACAACACAGCCAGCTGCACCAGGAGGGCAGGAGCTCTACAGCCATGAGACAGGAGAAATTTATAGGTCACCATCTCTAGTACGAGTGGCCATGCAGCCACCCTTTGTTGCCAGAGAAATAACTCATCTGACTGGGAGATGCCAGACCTATTCGAGCTGTGAATGCCATTGACCAAGACATAGGCAGCAAATCAACCTGCAAACCTGCCTTCATTTCTAGGCCATGCTACGACAGTGATTCTCCTACCACCTCCTTTCATTGCCCCAACACCCTTTGGCCATGGCTTCATGAGGCAGGCGTCCCCATGGGGTCATCAAGTCAGGCTACTAGTGGGTTGATAGAGACTCTGGAATTCCCTGGGGAAGGAAGGTGCTGCAGGGCTGCCTCTGCAGGGCTGAAATCCAAAAGGCCCCTCTCCCCACTTGCAGCTCCATTTTTTTCCAGGTTGTACTACAAAAGCCACCCCCTCCCCCAAAAAGGTTACTCACTGTACATCCAAAGGTTCGCCCCACAGACAGGGTGACTCGGCTGCCAAGCTCCATCCTATCCCAGCAGTGAGGAGTGGGAGTTTCTGCCAAAATCTCCCTCCTCTCTCCTGCCTGGGGCAGTTACCCAAATCTCCACGCTGCTCTCCACTCGCTTCCTCAGCTCTCCTCTAGCACAGAGCCCATCTGGAACTGCTTAAACCCAAATATCGACCCCCCCTTTCCCCACCTCCCCCACCCCCGAAGTCAGATTCTTCCAGAGTTAAAACAAGCACAGAGTCAGGAGGGGGTGCCGGGCCGGGCTGACTCGCTCCTTCATTTCAGTTTAATTTCTGGGGAACTAGAATAAATCTGTTCCTGGCGATCGTTCAAGCCCTGCACATTTTTCTCATTAATAAAAAAAAGGCCTTGGATCGCACGCCGCGTGTGCGTGCGCGCCCGCCGAGCCCCCCAGCCCCTCCCCAAGAGTCCCTCGTGCTCTCCAGCTCTGGCTGGGCAGGCGGCTCAGCACCCAAGGGATGAGCAGGACTGGTCATGGCACGAGGGGACGATGTCCCCACCCCGGGACAGGGACAGGTTTTGGCAGCCCTGTGCAACAGCCACACCTCGAAGAGGAACTGAGAGGCCCAGATCCTTCCCACAGCTGCTGCCGGGGCAGGAAAGCCCTGAGAGAGGACCCGGGGAAGGAGCATCCCTGCTGCCCCCCTCTTCAACACCGCAGCCCCCGTGGGGCCCCCGGGGGCATTCCTGGGGTGGAGGCCCTGAAACAGGTGTTTGTCAACAGCTCCTGCCACATGAGTGAGGAACGCCAGGCCCCAGCAGCAGAGCTTAGCGATGGGCAAAAATAAAATGAAAAGCACCCCCGTTCCCAACAAGCCCTCCCCTGCTCCAGCCTGGGACCCCCGGCTGGCATGTGCTGGCACAAGCACACAGAGAGCACCCATGGGACCAGTGCTCAGCCCTGCCGCCACACTCCTGCCTCTTGCCAAGATGTCTCCTTTTGCTCCTCAGAGGGTGGCCTTGCGGAGCTAGCGCTGGGCTCACTCTCACACGCCTCAGAGAGCTGGGCTGGAGCACAGGCTGTGCTGAGGTGAAAGTAGGCACAGGGGAGGGCTGCAGCCCCTCAGGAAACAGCGGGAAGGCGATGCAGCCCTGTGCCAAGCTTGGCCCCACAAGGCCGTGACAGCCATGCCAAGGGTGGGCAATACTGAAGCCTGGGGGTGAGCAATGCTGCAGCTGGAGCATGGGAGGTTGAGGCCTCACCAGGGGCACTGAACCTGGCCCTCTGCAGCAGCCATACGCCTGCCCTGCAAAATGGCTCCCATCGCGCTCCCTGCCATGGCTGCGTGGTCCTCGGCTCAGTGAGGGGACAGACGTACCCTGCCACTCGCCCCGCCCCAGCCCAGACACAGGACTGGTTTGTGAGCAACAACAACAACAAAAATGCAGCAAAAAACCAAAACACGAATTCAACTGGAACAGTCTCAGCCAAGTGGGAGTGTCACTGCAAAAGGCTGCCTTAGCCTTCAAGATGGCAGCCTGGCCCTAGGGGTATGGGGCTGTGATGGCTCCCTTCATGGAGTTACCTGGACTTAGAAGGTACCCCCACCCCCAATATTCCCCAAACACTCCACATGGGAACATGCCTGTTCCCCATGTGACACTGATGCTTTTATAGCTTCAACCATAATCTCAGGGCAACAGCAGCCATTGGCTCCAGCACAGTCCGTAGGGATGGTCTCCCTTTCCCAGGGATCACCTCGAGGTGGGGAGGCTGGCACCCACCCTGCTGCCTCAAACACCCGGGAAAGGGGATCCCGACCCCGGGGCCGGCCCAACACCCTTCCCCCAGCGCGGCTCCCAGGCAGAGACGCTTAATCCCGACAAACCAGTTTGACTCAGCACAACAGGAACAGCTACAATTTTAAAAACATGCGAGTCTGTGATTCAGATCGCTCGGGCTGTTTTAATTAAACGCCAAGCTCCCCTGCTCCAGTGGCAGCGGCAAACGGCTCACGGAAAGAAAATGCAACAAACTGGTTTCCCCAAATGTCTCTCGCACTAAGTCATCACAACAAAACAAGGAGTTTCGGTTCATTCCTTAAAAACCAGAGGCCGCTATTCCCAATTGTAAGGGCCAGGCTGGCACGGCCCCATAGCCGCAGTCTTGCCATACACTGAGGGAGAAACACTAGGCTACAAACAGACCCCGACGCTGCAAGTTTTCCCTCTCCCTGGCTCTCCGCATGCTCTACTTGACACAAAGGAAAGCCCTTCTCCTCCTCCCTGCCTCAGGAGCATGGACGGGGCGGGTTTCCTCAAGCGGAGCTTTTAACGAGGAATGAGAGATTTAATGAATCTAGTGAGCACTACAGAGCCCCAAGACCTGCTTTCTCTCACAGCCCTACCCCAAGCATCAATAAAAATAGCAAGGTTAACTTCCCCACATCAGCCCGCCGAGAAACATGCCACTTCAGTGAAAAGTAATTAAACGGAAAGCAAATCTCCCTGCCAAGAAAATACCTGGCAGTTCCAGTACAGGGGTCAATTAAGAAGGGGTTTGCCGGTGCAGAGGAGCGTGGTCAGCCTGCGTAACGCCTGGCTAGAGCTGCCAATGGGCAGAGTGCAGATGAAGAAAATTCTCCTTAGAAATCCTCCTGCTTTGGGGGAGCTTGGGTATCTTGCTACAAGAATATCTTGCTCAGGAATAAGTGAGGCAACACAGTGCCTCTGCAAATAGGGGTCTGTGGGGGAGCAAAAGGGGTAAAGCTTCAACTTTAAACGGAGTTCTATGCCCAGATAGGCTGAACTGCCCAGGAAAGTGGCTCCTTGGGACAGCAGGTCCCAATCTCTTCCCACCTGCACCCCCAGGACGATGAACCCATCGAGCCTGTGGCCATCCATGCTCCCTCAAGGCCAGGTCATTTTGAAGTCTGAGGTTTTGTCCCTGGACATTCAGCAAGGGCGTTGAACACAGCACACTCCTCATGCCATTTCACCCTGTCTGCTCCCCACAAGGCCTCTGCTGCCACAGCCCCACTGGGAAACTCCTCCATTCCAACCCCTGTGCTGGAGAAAGGATCTGCTGTTGCCCCCGGATAGAGCATTCCTTCTGCAGTTGGGCAGGGGACTGCTGAACCGGAGAAGAAAAACACATTGTGACTTCAAACAGACCCAGCGCACTTACAGGATCTGGAGAGAAACCATTTTCTCCTCGGCAGCACAAAGCCCTCACTGAGCTGCTGCCGAGCACGGCTTTTCCCCTCCACCCCCGTGGGGCCTTGTAAAGAAACCCAACTCCCCGCCAGCCCCTTGGGAATGGGCAGCACCAGCCAGCCCTGAAGACCCCCGCCCTCTTGGCTGGCCACCGGTCACCAGCCCTGCCCTGTTGTCCCCCTCGGAGGGGATGGTGAGTTGTCCAGGACTGGGGACCGTTTGCTGCTGTTGTCATCCGCAGGACGTGCGTGCAGATTTATAGCCACATCAGATTTATGATCAGCAATAAAATATGTGAATGAACGTGCACGCTAGATTTACAGTAACCGCTTGAACGCGCCGGTCCCCGTCAGGAAGCAGCGGTGCGAGTGACCAGAAATGCCCAGTGCAGCATAAGCGCGGGAGCTGGCTGACCCCGACGCCAGCCACCACTTCCCAACCCTGGCTAAAGCAGGAACCTCTCCTGGCTCAGCTGCAACTTTCCCTCCAGCTCAGACAAGAGCAAAGGGGAAAGAAAAAAAAGAAAATAAATAGAAAATCCCAGGGGAATCGGGAACCAGTCCCCAAAATCTGGGTGGCTGCCAGCCAGACCCAAAGTGGTCCCATTGGAGTGGCACCCAGCTGGGCCCTGACCTCCTCCGGCACTGAGCTCGGCCCCTGACCCCTCTGCATGCTCAAAGAGTAAGAAAACCCAAAGACACCTCAGCAGGAGCCATTTGTTTTCACTCTATCCGACTCTTCTTGCCGCTCCATCCCCGGACGGCGGAGGAGAGACGGGGGCTTCCCGGGAATCAGTGGGACAGTGACCGAGCAATGCCCGCCGGTGCCACCAGCCCCCGCGGCGGCTTCCTTTCCCCGTTCTCAAACCACCGATGGGAAGCAGGTTGCGGGGGCTGCCCGCAGCCTGCCTGCCCACAATTCCAACCCCTGCACCCCTCCAGCAGGCAAGGCTCTGCCCGAGTGGTTTCTCCGAGGCCGCCATCCCGTGAGGGCTCGTTGCGGGGAGGCTTCTCCCCCTGCTCCTGCCGAGGGGCTCCCGCTCGAAACTCGAGCTCTCGGACTCAGCAGACCCGCAGCGCCGCTTCCTACGGCGGACAAAGGAAAAGGATTTTTTAATTTGTTTTTTTTCCCCTTCTTTAATGAAATGAAAATAAAATCGCAGAGAAGCATGATAAAGAAGAAAGACAACAAGCACCCCTTAAACTTTGTACGAAGCCCAAGGGCGGAGGAAACGTTTTCTCCCAAACAAGACGCGGCGGGAAAAGGGCTCCGGCTCACGGCCACCACCGGTGCCACAACCCGACGGCACCGGCAGCCCGAGCACGTTAAAAGCTTTCCCCACAACCGCCCGCCCAGGCAGAGGCGCCGGCAGTCTGTCTTTGCCCAGGGCTTCTCCCTCCCCAGCCTCCTCCCGCCGCTCCGGCAGCAGGTTCGGTCACCGGAGCGTCGCCGCCCTCGGCGCTCCCGGACTGAACTGCCCGTGATTTGTGCCGAGACAAAAACCCTCCCGGGCCCGTTCCTATTCTTTCTCCCAGTACGAGCTGCCCCGGGACACTCCGGTCACCCAGAAGGGCTGGGACCCGCTTTTCTCGCTCTAAGTGCGCGGACCGGGATTCCCACTCCAAAAAGCGACACAGTTAACTCTTTTTATCCCCAACTCGACGGGAGCACAGAGGGCTGCCCTCCTCCCTCCTCGGTCATCTCTGGCCCCGCTCAGAGCTGGACGAGGCGGTCTCACGCCGGAGTCGCGGGGGTTAAGGCGGCGGGAGCGGCGAGCCCCGCCGGGAAAGGGCTGCAGCCGGACGCGGTACACGGACGCTCCTCCGGCGGCCCCACCAGTTCTGGCTCACCACGATCTTTCACTGGGAGAAACATCGATTTCCCAGCCCTCTCGGTCATGGCGAAAAGCCTCGGAACGTAAAGCGAGTGTGCAACGAGGCGCCGCTCCCCGCTGCCAGCGGCCTCGGCCGCACCGGGCTCCGTTCCACGGGGCGTTGACTCTGAAACCTACTGAGGGCGGCTCAGCGCTGGCAGTGGGGCTCGGGGCGCGCTGATGCGGCGGCGGGGACAGTCGGCCGAGGCCGGACACCGGGGAGGGCGATGGGCCAGGGACAACCCCGAGGGTCCGTGCACGGTGGCCCGGCCCCCGGTGCGGCGAGCGAGTCCGCCTGGTACTCACCCTCGAGAGCTCGGCGGCCACCGGGGAGCAGTAGAAGCAGCAAGAGGGGCAGCAGCAGCGGCGGAGGCGGCGGAGAGGCCCCCGGTNACGCGCGGCTCCTCTCGCCGCCACGCCACGCTCGCGCTCTGGCACCACCGCCGCCGCTGCCGCCGCTGAGCCGCGCGGGGCGGGACCCGAACGCCAATCAGCTCCGCCCCTGGCAACCCGGCGCCCTTGGCGACGGCAAGCGCAGTGCCCATTGGTCGGTGTGGGAACGGGGAGGCGGAGCCTCAGCGGAAAGATGAATCGAAGGGGGCGGGCACTGGCCGGCGCGCCCCTAGTGGCCCCGCCCCCTGGCTCGCGAGGCGCAGGGCGGGGAGCGCGCCCCACCCAGCGGCCGACCGCGGAACTGGGCTCTTAAAGGGGCCGCGACCTTCTCCTGCCCCGCCACCCCGGACCGCCCTGCCCTGCCCCCACCAGATGCAAGAGGTGGTGCGAGAACCTGTGAGTGCGTGTGGTCACCCCCGTGCCCCACCACTGGCAGCCTTGTTTACCTGAATCACCCACTGCTGTCCCATCCTCTACAGTCCTCATAATCTCATGCATCTCATCCTGTGCTATCCTATCCCATCCACATCACCCTGTAATTCCCAACTCAGTGACAGAGCTGAGTACTGGGATCTTGGCCAGATTGAGACCATCCAAAGAACACCCTCTCCAGCACCCTCTTCCCCCACACCCAGGGTACCTTTTCCATTGCATCTTTGTGGGAGATGGTGCTGGTTACTGTGAATGCATCCACAAATTCTGAGCCTCTAAGAACCTCAGTCTTCTCCACAGTCTCTCCCCATCATTGTCATAGGCAGGTTTTGGGACCCCGTGTGTGACAGAGTTTGTTCCCTCAGTATGGCTCATACACACTATTCCTGTGAGTGGAGCCAGCACTACCACATCTTTCAGGATAGACATACCCCTGCCATGCCAGGTACCGGGACACAGGCTGTTACCTGTCTTGACACTCTGTGCTACACTGCGAGTTGTCTTCTTGGATTACTGGGTAGGATTTGCCTTGGCTGAGGGTTAAGCGAAATCCCCCAAGTCACTGATTTTGCCGCATGTTGATGGCTCTGGCCCTCAGGGTGGCTGGGAGCTCTCTGGGTTCAGTGTAGGGTGATGCACAACCAGGAAGCCTTGCCCCTGTGGCACAGCCATATGGGCTGCTCGTATCACAGATGCCTGCCATCTGCAAGCAGCACCTTGCTGCAGAACTCCCCGCCCCAGAAACCTGTCCCAGAAACTCCCTCACTGTGCAACCCCTGCTCCACACCAGTGCAACACAGCAGCCATCACCCCTGTGACTCCTGGCAGGAAAAGGAATTTGGGAGATTGTCCAGGCTGGACATGTTTGTCCCGTCTGCTGTGCAGATGGATGCAGAGTGTGTCCCTGCCACCCCCTCCTTCTACTGCACAAATCCACCTGGGTCATAGATGGTTATTTTCCTTCCTTGTCTGGGTTGTTGAAAATTTTGAGATGACTGGTTCCTGTCGCTATTGCTGGCAACTCATGGGAACTGCAAGAAGCCTGGCCAGGATGCTATGTCCCAAGGGCTACCACAGTGCCCCAGCACTACCAGCACAGCTTCTGAAGGGAAAAGCTGTGCTCGAGAGAACTGGTGTGCTAATTGAATAATCGACATGACATAGGACCGTGATAAATCACTGTGAGGGACAGGAGAAGCAGCAAGTGGGGCGTTGTGCTCTCCAGGTCAAAGGAAGCGGTCGGGGAGAACAAAGCAGCAGAAATACCAGAACGGAAAATACTGAAGTCTGAGCAAAGAAGCTGAAGATGTTGGTTTGGACATGCTGTCACTCAAGGAGATGAGTAACAGAGAAGCAAGCGATGAAGCCAGCAATGTTAACACATGTGCTGGGGTACGAAGCTGTGCCAGCAGGAAAGGAAATTGGTGGGGGCTGATGGAGATCCTGAGAAACTTAAACAGGGGCCGGAGTCAGGGTGGGAAGATTTGCTGTCTCCCCATTGAGGCAGTCCTGGGAAATCCTCTCTGCCGGAGACACGGTACCAGAGCCTGCAGACAGAGCCTTCCAGCTTAGCAAGTTGCAGAAACCTCGTTTATTCTCTGATTCCAGAGGTCTGAGTTACCCAAGCACAAAATTTTTTAACGGAGCACATAGGGAAATTGCTTATTCACACTTGAATAACTCAAAAATGGCTGAACCAATTTTACTTAAACTTTCCCCAAGAATTCCCCTTGGAGCCCAGCCATGCCTGGCAAATTTCAGCCTGAAAGGAATTTGTTTCAGAAAAGGATGAGAAACTGGAGCGGGGAGTGGGGGGGGTGCAGGCAGGGAGGAGGATGCTACATATAATCGCCTCTCTCCTCACACGCTCTAATTAATGAGCCCCCTCTTGCTCCAACAGGCTGGTGCTGCCAGCCAACCTCTCCCGGGGGCCTCATGCTCCCCCAGTGCAGGCAGGTACAGCACCGTGGTCCTCAGCGGGGAATGAGGATTTGGGAGCCCATCCAGTAGTGGTGCAGGTATCTGCATGGGGAGCCCTGGGTTGCTGCCCGAGTGTCGCAGCCGGCGTGCTGTCTGGGGAGCAGCGCTGGCAGGACTCCGGCGCCTGCACAATAGGAAATAACTGTGGTAACTGTGTGGTATTTGCTGGCAGAGGCTGGCTCCTTAACACCAACCCGCCTGCTTGTGCAAGGGCTCAGTGCTGAGCACGACACCGCTGCAGTTCACAGGGTAATACCCTCGCTGGGGGACACGCATGTCAGTAGAAACCCAGGCAGGTCCTTGCCCTGCAGTGTCCCTGCACATATTCAGCCAGCCCCCATCCCTGCTGCTGACACCTCCCCAGCATCCTGGGGAAATCACTGGATCCAGAAAGGGCTGCAACAGGGACTGTGTTGGCCCAAGGTGTGCAGGGACAGGCTCAGAGGTGAAACAGGGGGCCACAGTTACACAGGGGAGCATGTCTGCAGTACTGACCTGACTTAGTGATATCTTGCCTTTCAGAAGCCCCCCTAGTCTGCATGGCAAAGCTGTGGTGCCCACAGTGTCCCCCAGGAGGACTCCATGCCAGACAGGGAATGGCAGGACCTGCTGAAGAGAGATGAGAGCAAAACCTCAAAAAGTAGCAACAGCCTTCCACCTTCAGAGGATGAACCACCTCTCCCAGACCTTTCTCTGTGAGAAATTTTTCACCTAGAGACCCCATCCTGCTTCTGCAAGCCTGACTTTCACTGTGTGTTCCCCAACACAGCCCCAGCGTGTGCCAGTGTTGGCCCACATCACACCAGCACACGCACAGTGCGTGTCAGACCACGACCATGTTCACGGCTGCACCCAGCCACCACCCCTCCTCTTGTTTGCATGGAGCAACCTCAGCTGCAACTTAATAAGGAGAAGGTGATTAGAGAACAATTATTCTTGTTTTCTCAGAAGATCTAAGGGGCATCAAATGAAATTACCCAGCAAGAGTTTTAAAACAAACAGAAGGGAGTGCATTCCGCGCCAGGCAGCCGGCCCTGGGAGTGCATCGCCACAAGATAGATATGGGGACGTGTGTTTGAAGGGTGGCAGCGAGTGGATGGGAGAAAAAAAACCCTGCTTACCAGGAATGCAGCTCTGCTGAGAATGTGGGAAGCTGTAGTGGGGGATCCCCCTGTTTCTGGGCTGGATATTGTTGCAATGAGGTCATCATGGCATTAAGTGTCATAGAATAGAATCATAGAATCATTACGGATTGGAAAGATCATCTAGTCCAATCCCCCTGCAACAGCAGGATCACCTTTGTGTTCCCTGGCTGAAGGGCAGCACTGAGAGGGGCAATACCTGAGTGGGCACAAGGGGCAGCTGTGCAGCTACTGGGGGTTCCCTGTGCCACACCTGGCACAATGGGGTCCCTGAGGAGCCTCATCGTCCCATACCCAGGGCAGGGAGTGCTGCTGCATGCCAGCTCACCCAGCTGGCGTGTTTCCCGCCGGGTCAGTGTTGGCTCCAGCCTGTCTCCTTCCCAGGCTCTCTGGGTGCTTGCCCCTCGGGGTGCTCCTCCCCATGCTGCTGGGCACTTGGCACTACTAGAGGGATTGGGGCAGCCAGCAACACCCATGCCAGCTTGGCTGGGCCCTCATGAGGCGGCCACCTCTCGGTCCCCACTTCAAAACCCTCTCTTGTCCCACCCATATCCACCACCCCTCACCTCTGGCAGCTTCAGGATGCAGTTAAACGCTTCAGCACTTAAAATTTCAGGTGCTAATTGCTTAGTAATGAAAACTTTAATCACAGGGCAATTAAAACCTTAAGTAGCTGTGGGAGATCCATTCCATGTCAACAAAAAGAGGATGCCGTCACTGCTCAGGCACCGCCCTGGCACCATGTGGCATGGCACAGCCCAGTAAGCCCATCCCACTGCCCCTGCCACCCCCCACTCTGAGGATCTGGGGAGCTCCCTCTTCCCACGCTGAGCCGGAGGTGGCCGAGGAATGATCAGCAACTGCTGTAAAACTTAAAACCCAGCTAATTTCGGATTAAGTGCCATATGAAAGGGTTTTGTTATTTTAAATCTCCTACTTTCCAAATTCCCAGGATTAAAATTCTCTGCATTTATTTTAACCACATAACATTTGCAGACAAATCACTTCTCCCAGTGCAAAGTTTGAAGCAGGCTTAGGATCTAAAGCCCAGCCACAAGCTTCAGGGTGGAATCGCTGCGAGTGCCTGCCAGCCCTGTTTGCCAGCATGTGCTTGCTAGAGAGCTCAGGCACCACTTCTGCAGGGGGAAAAGGGCCCAGCCTGCCGGGCGCTGGAAGGAGGTGGGAGGGTGGCTGGAAACCTGGCTCCTGGGTTGATTCCTGTGCTGAGTATGAGCCTCCAGGAAAGATCCGATGAGGTCTGTGTGTTTGTAGTGTGTGCTGGAGGGTGCATGTTGCAATCGTGCTGATGCTGTCCAGGTGACACTGTCCACTTCTCCATTAGCCCTTGTTCATCGGATGCTGACAAATGCTACACAACAAAAATAAATTAGCCAACGTTTGTGCCCTTTATCCCCTTGCTCCACAGCCCACCTGGTCCGAAAGGGAAAGGAGGGTCTGGCCTTACACTGCTCCGGCTCTTCCAGGACAGCAGTGGGGGGTGGGGGTGAGAGGTGAAGGCTCCAGCTCCAGCTGCCAGGAGGTGTGGGAATCTTGGGTGCCTGCGGGCAGCAAACTGCCCCCCACTCTTTATCAAAAGCAGCGTCGGTGTCTGGCAAATGTCACTCTCCTGCATGCTTCCCAGCTGGGAGGTCCGTTTCCTCCAGTTGCCTCCCACCATCTTTTTCCCCTCACTGCTTCCCAGCCCTGCAGTGGGACTGGGCATGGCCATGGGATCTAAGACAGGGATGTTGATTGGTGATGCCCCATGGTGGGGTCCTTGCCCTGCCCAACCACTGCACAGTAATCTTTGCTGAGTAGCCAGTTAGCAGCCTGGCCCCACTAGTGACATTTTAGGGGGCTGAAGCTGAAATGTCAATGTAGACACCCTTTGCATCTCCCAGCTCAGAGCTGGGGGCAGCCTCGTGCCTGCCTTAGTCATGGGGAGCAGATGCTTTTCAAATACAGAGGATTTAGGGGCTGAATCCTGTCCTGCACCACAGCCTGACACCACAGAGCTATTCCCACGTAGGGGGTAGTGATCCTTAAGCGAGGTGACAAATATTTGGGGTTTGTACTTGTATCTGCAGAATGCAGAGATGCTCTGCAGTTCCTCCTGGATGCACAAAGCACAGAGACCTCACTTGACCCTGCGCCCCCTGCAGAGCTGGTCACTGCCTGGCCCAAACGTTCAGGCTCTAGCAATATGTCCCACTGGGATTGCCTGGTAATAGCTGGAGGGGACAGCGGCAGCAGGACCAAGCATAGAGCCTGGACCTTGCCAGCCCCTGCCTGCCCACCCCCTCCACGCACTGCTGGCCAGGGACAACCCTTGGAACAGGGGGGCTTTCCTAGACCCTGAACCAAGGTTTTGGCATCCCCAGCTTTGGGAGTCCCCTGGTCCTGCCTCTCACCCCACCTGAAGCATCTCTCATCCAAAGCCAGCTCCAGATCCTGCACCTCCTGTTGCCATAGCAACCCCCATCCTTGCTGGGTTGCCATGGCTTCCCGGCCCCCAGCCGCAGCCGCATCCTCAGCATTGAGGGGACCCAGAATTTTGGGTCCTCAGGGGCTGCCACCACAGGGGACACCACACATGGTCTGGGAACTGAGCAATGAGCAGGATTCGGGAGGAAGGCTGAACATGAGCTGGCACCTCCACGTTACCAGGGGACCATATGGAGCTAGGATCTGAGACCACCCCTCACCTTAGAAAGCTGCTGGTGGTGACAGGGTCCATCAGGAGCCTCACTGATGGCAAGGGGTTGGGCCACCCTCATGCTTTCCAAACTTGTCTCCTTCCCTCCCAGGTTTTCTCTACTTGGAGCAGCTACCCTGGCCCTGCAGGGCTGTGTTGGTGGGAAGCCACACATGTGCCCAGGCCCTTTGGTGTGGCTGTGTGCTGGCAGCATCGACAGCATCAGGCACACGTGAACCTCCTCCTGTGTCTTGTTGTCCCCTGCCCTTGCAACACAGTCCCACCCATAGCACACAGCCCGCCAGGCACCCAGGGAAACCTCAGTGCTGGGTTCTCGTTGCTGTACCAGCCAGGACTGCGGCTCTGCTCAGCAGCAGAGCACAAGCCCATCGGGCTCCAGGATAGCCGTGCTAAATAAACACAGCCACCGTGAGAAAAAGGCAGTCAGGAATAAATAGTCAAACAAAATAATAAGGTGAAGGAATAAACAAAGCGGGGACGTGCCCAGGCATGGCACAAGCCTCTGATGCGGCACTTGCAATCCAGGCTCCAACCCAGCCGCAGTGCCCCTTGGACGGTGGAGCCCAGACTGCTGGCAGCGCCCTGCCTGGCTGTGATCCCCTCCGGCTGCAGGGATCCCCTCTCTCCACCACACTGCGCTCCTGGGGCGCCCGAGGACAATGGAGCAAACACCCTGGGAGAGGTGCCAGGCAGCACCCAGCCTGCCTGGGATTTGCATCCGCTGTCCCAGCACTCAGCTTGGGAGGAATAAGCCCAGGCTTAGCTATTGCTTCCCCTGGGGCCAGCTCCCAGTTCCTAACCAGTTTTGCCATAGCCCTTTCCCACACTAACTGGGGTCAAGAGAGTTGCGTGGCCTCTACTCCTCGCCCCTCCAGTGCTCAGGAGCTTTCATGCTTTACCGTCTGCTGCAAAGCAAAAGATGTGACGATGGAAAAGGGGCAGCCCTGTGGGCAGAGGTTTGCTGACAGGGGGACTGGCAGGGATTGTTGAGGGGAAACCATGCTCTGAAGGGGACCTACTGACAGCTCCCCAAAGATGGGATGTGGACCTCTGTCTGCATCTTGGAGCATGGAAGTGGTTTGTGTAGTGGCAGGGGGGCCAACTGGGAACCTGCAAACTCAGTGCTTCACTGGCAAACTCCACGACACTGGGCCACGCAGTGGTGGAGAGGGCAATGTAAAGGACTTGCGGTGTAACACACTGTCCCCACCACTGCAAACCTACTTTCAATCTCTCTGCAGGGCAATGACACTTCACCTCCCTCCCTCTCCGGCTGGCATTCAGAGGGGCTCAGCCAGGGAACAAAGGAACAGGGTTTAAAGTAGCCAGTTATTTTAAGAGCCAGCACCGGCACTGGCAGGCAGAAAATAGAAAGAAAACCAGAACCGGTGACAAAAGAGCACTCCCCAATACAGGTTTTCGCAGCAGTGCTTCCATGCATTCAGTGTGGGATCTGTTGCAGGCAAAAAAAAATTGGGATGAAAGGAAAGCAGTGGCAAAGCTCATTCCCTGGGCATCCCGGTGGGGCAGAACATTGGTGACATGACGCTGCCAGCAGCCGGGCACTCAGCTGATGGGATGTCACACACAAACTTTTCATCTGCATGCTTCCCTTGGCTTTCCCACCCCGAAAACATGAGTACAAAGCAAATGGCTGGCAATGTCATGCTCCTCTCCAGCAGCTGGGCAGACGGAACTGCTGGGGCTTCGGCGCAGCTCACTTCACCCAGGACCCAGTGACAGCAGAGCTGCAGCTTTGGCTTGGCCTGGACACTCGATGTGTTTTCTGGCAGATTTGCTGAGATTTCCAAGCAGTCTGTGTTTGATCTTTGTCTCCACACGTCTGGCGGAGCAGCCTGGCTGCTCCCGGGCTGTTGCAGGATGCTTTCCCATGCCGCTCGGTGCTGGGACTCCGGGAATTTGCCATGTTGCAAAGAGATTGGTTACGTCAGCTTTATTGCCTCACGAGCACTATATTCCTAAAAAGAGCCTGCCATGGCACAGCCCTCTCCACCACACACCGGCTGGGATGCCATAATGGCCAGCCTGGCTGCTGACATGCAGGAAATGGCCCCCAGCACTGTGGGCTTTTGCCAGAGGCATTCATATGCCCCTTTATATTGGGGAAAGGCCCTGAGAAGGAGTAGGGGAATGGTGGATGCATTGCTCCAGCAGCCCATGGGGGCTGGGATAAGTTCAGCATGCCCATGGCTGGGTAACCCTGGCATGCCCCCGTCTGCCACCTTGACGAGAGCTGGATGGGAAGGAGCAAGGTGATGAGGGAGGACCTGTCTGTCTCACATCACTGAGGAGAGGTCAGGGAAAGCAGTCAGGCAGAGAGATGCATCTCAGACTGTGCTAAGTGCCTGAGCAACTGCATGCTGAAATGTCCCTGGACTGAGAGCTGCTGTCAGTGGTGCGAGAGGGGACCTGCTGTCCTTTGGCAGGTGGATGAAACTGGTCTCCTTGGTCACAGTGCAGATCTGAGGAGGTTGCCACAGCTTGGCTGACCCAGTGCTAGGTGTCATGTCTAGTCCCCAGATCAGCTGCACCCCATCAGAAAGTAGCAGCCTGGTACTGCTTTGTCCCCTGCAATGACTAGCCAGGATGTTGTGGTATGTCCCTGAAGCCTACAGGTCAGCATGTTTTTTCCCTCCTCACCTCTTAACCAACACACCACACAAACCCCTTATAGGCTGCTGGAATGCTGTCAGGCTGGTCATCAGGAAAATACCTCCTCACCCCTTGCTGGGGTCACGAACTGCCCCCATGATGCACTCAGCACTATCCTCATCATCTGAGTGACGGATGGAGTGATGGGAAACCGAGACAGGGACTGGGAAGGTGATACTGACCCCAGCCCTAGCCTTTGGCATCAACATAGATCCTGCAATGATGCCCTGAAGAAAAGGGTTGGAAGGGTGCTAGGCACAGCCCCTGGACAAGTATCACCCATTCAAAGAGACCTCCTGCATGTCAGGGTACTCTCAGTCAGGGGGTTGGCAGGTGCAGCTGTGGGTGCCCCACATCCCATCCGTCTCCCAGTTCCTGGCCTCCACCATTGCATTTTGGGGGGAGGTCAAACATTTTGTTCTTTCTCTCTCCCCTCCCTTTCCAAGATGAAGAATTTAATTTTAGTTTTTACAGCTCCTCTTAGGTGGATAAATCCCTTCCTGGCGAGTCCAAGCCCTGGAAAATCTTGTGAATCTAACGCTGGCCCTTCTGGCAGTCACTGCAGCAATTCCTGTTTCTCTCCAGCCGCACTCTGTAAAGTTTTATAGTTTCCTGGTTGTAGCTGCAAGGCCCCAACCATGCAGGAGGGTGGCGGGGGGGGAGAGCCCTGCACTTGGGAAACTCAAGGCCAGGGAGGCAGAGCAGAAACTGTAGCCAGGTGGGACATGCCAGGGAGCTGCCAGGTCCTTTTGCAAGCACCCCTGGGCAGGGGTGTCCTGCACATGGGCTGGCACAGTCCTACATGTGAAGATGCAATCCATTGTGACTGTCGTTCCATCTCGGGGCAGATTAGGGCCAGCTCTGCCTGTGTGCAGTGGCAGGGAGCTGCCATACATCACTCAGAGTGTGATGTGCGCCTGAGGAGTGGGCAGAGTCCTTGGCGTCACAGCCCCAAAGTGTGTGAGTGTGGCTTCATGGGGAGACCCAGTGATCCTCTGAGACTGCTCTCTTACGGAAAACAGCTTTATATCTGCTTTGTATCAGTCCAGTGCTGCTCTGGCCCCCAGGAAGGATAAAAAGGGGACAGCAAGCAGTGCCGTGGTACTATCCATCACTTCATTCATCTCCACTGGTCAGGTACATGTTCCTGGAGAGATAATGTGGCACCTTCACAGGTGGAAAAGCAAGGCATGGAGATGCTCTGGCTTCGATCAGCTTCATCCCAGAGCGGGACACAGTACTTTGCTGGACA
Source organism: Rhinopomastus cyanomelas (assembly GCA_013400115.1). Classification (NCBI taxonomy): domain Eukaryota; kingdom Metazoa; phylum Chordata; class Aves; order Bucerotiformes; family Rhinopomastidae; genus Rhinopomastus; species Rhinopomastus cyanomelas. The sequence goes on along the minus strand of VXBP01005443.1, from coordinate 1,782,474 downwards.
AATGATGGGGGAGCCACTCTGCTGACTTGCAACCCAGGGAGCTGTGACTGTGCACAGGGCAGATGATAATTCATCTAATCTTCTGTTTGAGCTCTATCTGTATTTGGTAACTTTGATGGAAAATCTGCCTCCTGTTGAGGTCAGGGGTAAGGAGATGGGTCTGGCAGCTGTGGAAGGCAGTGAGAAGCCCCTGCTAAATGCAGTGTCATGGCTAGAAATCCTGCCTGATATTAGGCTCTGTTAGGAAAGTTGTGACAGAGGAGCACCAGTATTGCAATGCCATCAGCTCCCTCAATACCTACACTCTGCCTTTGAATGCCTAAGTCACTGTGCTCAGCTTCAGCTGCTCCATCGCAAAATAAATACAGCAAAAATAGCTGAGAGGGAGTCAGGGATCATGATGGGCAGGAAGGGGATTTCTAGAGGAAAGCAGAGAGGATTAGCACAGATCAGTGACGGGGATGTGACAGCAGCAAGTAGCATCCCATGGCAGGCTAGTGCCCTGCTACTGGGTCTCATGGGGCTGTGAGGCATTAACAGGAGCCAGGAGGTTGTGAGTGGGATGAGGACAGTTGGGTGGGAAACAGCATTTCTGCTGCTGACCCTGCACTGGAACTTTCCCTCATCCTCCCCAGTCACTTCGCAGCTGGGGACTAGAGGGTGCCTGCGGATGCTGAGGCACCCATGAGTGCCGGAGTGGGCTGTGGCACAAGGGTGATCTGGTGATAGGGATGCTCTTAGGTGAGCACCACATGAGGAAAACTTTCCTGGTCTTCCTGCAGCAGCCAGGCTGTGACGTGCCTGTCCCCTCCAGCAGAGCCGTGTCGCTGGAGGACATCACGGGTCACTGAGTAGCAGAGAGACCCGTCTCACCCTTTGTGCCCTTCCCAGGAACAAGGGGTGAGGGGAAGGCGGCAAGGGGGGCTGTAAACTCTGCATTACCACTAATTAAGCACTTGGCTGTCACTGAGGCTTCCCTACACGCCTCTTTCCCTGACACTTTTACTGTTTGGGGAAATGGCGTCTCGGGCCTTTGATGAACTTGCTATGAAGTTGAAAGGAGCTCGTGGCACAGTGCCAGGGCCCATTGCAATTGTCTCTCAGGCTGGGGATGGGAAATGACCCATTTAAAAAAAGTGAGGTGATAAATTAGACCTGGGAAATGGGAGCCACTGACTGCGGATAAAAGGCAGGATGGGCTGAACCGGGAATTGGGCGCCTCTACCTGCCCTCAGTCGCAAAGGGCACAGGTACAGTTAGGGTAGGACAAACCTTGTCCTGCCCATCGCCTGCCCAGTGCCCAGTGAGGAGACAAGTTGGCAGGAAATGGGCAGGTGCCAGGCAGGGCTCCTTGCAGAGCAGGAATCCAGTGGGGTTGTTTATAAGAGGGTGTTTTTGGAGTGAAGCAGAGTCAAAATCTGGCAATTGCAGGGGTAAGGAAGAAAAGGAAAATACCCACCTCTTGGGGTTGTTGGGAGGAACAGCCTTTGCTTGTGTCTGAGTCTGCACCATGGCTCCATGCAAATCGCCTGAGGAACATGTGGCTGAGAGGGTTATCGGGACTCAAAAGGAGCTGGTTGAGGTGAAATGACAGTGAGTGAAGCCAAGCATCTCTGCTGGTCCCATGTGGGGACTCCCCCACAGTCCCCCAGCACAGACCCGCCTGGTACAGTGAATCAAGTCCACCCCTTGGACCACAGTGGACCATTGAAGCAAGATTCTGCTGGGGTGCAAAGAACCCACAAATTAATTTCATGCAGTATAAGCTGGTGCTGTGGGGGACTTCCTACTTCCAGAGCAAGTGAAGGTGTGACCACTCTGATGCCCAAACTCAGGAGTCACTGACCACAGCTACACCACCAGATACCATTGAGGTGTTCCCTGACCCCTATATTAGCCCCTTGTCCTACCTGCATCTATCCATGGGCCATGGTTCAGCTGCAGGGTGGAAAAGCAGCTGAGTCTGCACTCCAGAATTACTCCAGGTTAGCTCAGGGCAGCTCCCAGGAAGGCAGCTGGTTTCCCCCAGCTCTAGTGCCCACAACAGAGAGCTGGGCTGCAGGAAGGCAGTGGCAGATCCCCATCCCTCTCCTCCAGGCTGGGCGAGTTGCTTGTGTCTGCAGCAAGCTCCCAGGCTAGGAGGGAGGCTGTGGGTCCCTGCTGCTAAACCCCAAGAGCTCCTCAGCTTCAGCCTTTCCCTCTATAGGACACTGAACCCACATCCCACCCTCTATATCCGTCAACCCCCCCCCCCAACCTGCCTTCTTGGGTGGTCCCCCATGCCCCTTCTCTTCGCCCCACATTTTCACAGCTGCAGTACTGCAACCTCCCCAGTACATGTGAGCCTTAATTGCTTCTAACACCATATCTGTGTGTGAGTATGTGCGTACAGATATATTCATCTTATCCTCCCTGCATTGTGTTTCTCATTAATTATTCACATCTCATGAAATAGGAATGAAAAGAGATTGCACGATGCTGGCCGGAATCTTGCAGAAGGGAAATCAGATTTCCCACAGCCACTGCTGAGCTCCGGCATGAAACCCTTTCCCCTGGGGCACAGGGTGTCAGAGTGATCTGCTGAGCATCACAGCACCCAGGGAAAGAGATCCCAGATGGGGTGAGGCTGTGGGAAGCACCTCAGCTGTGTGGAGCGGGGGACAGGAGCTCTCCTGGCCCCTGGCAAGTCCCTGACTCTGCGCAAGACCCACTCCAGCCCCCACCACTGGGTTTTAACCAAAAACACTTTCCCTGTGGAGGGGTTTGATGACTGTGCTGGAGGCACATCCTAACCTCACTGACCATAGACTAAACAGACGGGCCTGCCTCAGCCTTCCACTCAAAAGCACTTTCCTGCACTCTTGAGCCCTCTCCAACTCTTCCACACCATTTCTTGAGCCAAGATACAGCATTTGCTCATGGTGTCACCCACCGTACACAGAGCTGGGTGCATCCTTCTCCCCTCCCCACCTTTTGTCCCTGGGCACATATCCCGATGGGAACATGGGTGCCATGTCCTGAGATCACTGCCCTGCGCAGATGAGAACCGGTCTTCACCGTCCCTGCCTTGTTACTTAAAAAATCTGCTTCATACACTTGACCTCTTCCATTTTTAAGAGGTTACCAGGAAGAGAGGGCTGCAGAAGGTCTCTCCAGGACCCTCTATCCTCTGGCCACACTGTCCTGTGCCCATCATTCTCACCCTCCACTTCTCCACGTGCTGGCAGAGCCATGTTGATTCAGGCAGTGGTACTGCAATATTTCTATCGCTTTGCTCTCTGCCCATTGTAATCTTTTCTTCTTGCTCTTTTGACCATCAGCACATATTGAATAAGAGCTCTTAATTGAGCTGTCTGCATTGACATGTTGGGCTTGTACTTAGTGGCTAGAATTAATTTAGGACAATATCTGTGAATTATCTTGATTAGTCTATCCAAGATGCATCATCTCGTACGGGCCCATGGTGAATGTCATACATCTTCACGCAATGCTTTCCCATAGCAGCGGAGTCCTTCAGCCTTAACTAACCTAAATATGTCACGTTTTTGCTAACATGCTGCCTTCTCCACATCATTAATGAGCGTAATAAACCACACTGATGCTAACGCTCAGCAGCCTGCCTGGCTCTCAGCTAACCTCCTGCCACAGGGCACAGTGACTGCTCTCTCAGGCTGGAGGTAGAAACCAGGATCTGGTGAGGTCGAGGTGCACAGGTGCCCAGAAAGGCCCCCAGGATGGGCACAGCATTGCATGGTACCTGCTACTAAAGGCTTTCCAACCTCCCTGTTGAGTTGGCCAACAGCAAATCCAGCCCCTGAAAGGTCCACTCATGTCTCCTTGGTGGACTGTGCTATGATCAGGTCATGGACAAGGTGACATATGGCCATATTTGCATTGTAGTGTTTTTCTAGCAGAGGGGTCTCTGTTGGCTTTCCAAGGATCTTGAAAGTAATTTTCAACCTAAATGATTCTATGATTCTATGAAATGCAGTGGTCCGTCTGCTGAGTCCTGCTCCTGCTGACTTTCTTGATCCCACTGCCTCTCCACAGCTGCCTTCTGGTCACATCCCTCTGCACTCACTGCTTGCCCCCTACAGAAAGCCCTTGTTGGGACTCTCCTGGAAGTGCTCAGCAATGCCGGCGCCTGTTTTCAGGCTTGACAGGCGATCCCCCTCTCCTGCGGGAATGCTAGAGCCACCACCGGTAGGACAGGTTATGCTTATGGGGACGTGTAGTGGCTCGACCTGGAGAAGGGCTGGTGTTGGCTCCGGGGCAGACCCTTTTTTAGAAGCGGTGTACATCACTGCCGAGACCTCCTTTGATAGCTGTACTACAAACAAACACGCAAACAAACCAACTAACCCTTCAGATATCACTCAGGCAGAAAAATACAATTACAGGGCTCAGGTTTCCAGCATCAGCCTCACCCTGGCGCTTTGGAGAGCCCTGAAACCAGCAGCTGCTTAACTCTAAGACCATTTGCAGGGCCCTCTGGATTTCCCAGGCAGTGCAGAGGACTTTACCCAGTGCAACAGTGCAGTGGGGTGGACAGAACTCAGTGGCCCTGTCAATGCTGGCTTTCAAGGCAGTGGGGAGATGCAGCACACAAACCTCGGCACACCGGCAGCCTCACCTTGCACAAACAACCTTATGCTGCATTATCCTGTTTGGGACAGACTGAGCAAGATGGGAGAGATGTTTAGGCTAAGTCCTTGGCATTTAGCTGCTGGAATTTAACCCTGCTGGTTCTGATTATGGCTCAAGAAGTTCAGTTTCCATCCCAGACCACCGGTTTTGCCCACTTAAGCACAGCCGGTATCACCTCTGACCCCCCGTCAAGCTTTATTGCTGCAACCCGTGAGGAAGCAGCCGCATTGGCTACCTCGTAAACCCCAGGGCCTTGAAGGGCTGGTCCCAGCAAATAAAACCCTTGCAGTTGCCCTCAGCCCCCACATGCTCCCTGGGGTTCCGCAGGGCCACCCAACATCACTGGTTGTACCACAGGACCCCCTGTGTGTATGAGGGAGAGGGAAAGGGCCATGGGCACACTCTGTAGTGTGGTGACTTCCCTGGGGAACTTTCCCTCAGGGACAGCTTATCCCCACTCCCATGGGATGCCCCTCAGTGGCATTGGGCTGGGATGGCACCTTCTTATAGCAGCTTTGGTTCAGCTGTTCTCCACCCAGTAAGTGCTTTGCTTGCATGTTTCTTGTACGACTGCTGCATGGGCAACATCACAGCTCTCCACTCCCCAGCTCTTGGTTGAGTTATCGACATCCCACACAACACCCTGAAAGTAGCACATTCCTTCCCCGCTTTGGATTTCTCCACCTCCTGACCTTACTTGCAACCTTGCAGGGGGTACACGGGCAATTGAGGGGTACAGTCCCATTTCATCAAGTCTCTGACCACAGTGCCTTGAAGGTTGGGGACAAGGAACATGATCCCAAGTGGTCCACATCCCCACTGGGAAGTTTCCTCCTCATTCTGAGCCCACTCATTCTCTGTCATCCCAGCTTCTTCCCTTCCTGGAGCCTTTCCCAGGCATGCCTAGTTCAAAGGGCTGTCCCTGCTCACCTAGTGCCTCAGCTCCTTGTCCTGAGGTGCTTGGTTTGGGGATTTCTCCCACTAGCATGGGACTTTCCCAAGGACACAATGTCTGGTGTCCATCCCACCCCTAGCACAGAAGCCAGCACAAGCCTTCAACATCCCCTCTGTTGACACCTCCTCCTCTGCACCCTAGCTATGTCTGCTCCTCCTGCCATGGTCTGTGAGTCAGGAACCAGCACTGGTGGGACCTTGGCTCTCAGGTCCCTCACCCTGGCTGTAACATTAGTAGGGATCCTTGTCCAGACAAGCTGAAGGAAAACCTGAAGGAGTTTTCTCACTTCTGTGCACTGAGCCAAGGTTTCGGATTTGTTTTGGAAACTCTCCCAAGGGGAGGCTTTTTTGCTTGAATATTTTTTCCCCATTAGAAGGATGAGGTGTATATGGTTTGGGCTCCCTGGCCCTGCCTGGGGTGGCTTTGGGTTTCTCCCAAGATAATCAGTGAAGTGTGTGGGGACAAATCCACATGCCCAGGCTGGCTTGCAGGTCTCCTCCAAGGTGACATGGTGCCATGCATTGTCAACATCCTCCAGGAGAGCTAAACCCCACCTTGCTAACCAGCTCAGCAAGCTAATGCACAGGCATTTAAATTAAGAAAAGTTAGTCTTCCAGGTTTCCCCATGCCTCATAAAGCACCATGTTAAGGGCATCCACCCAGTGTTCCCCCTTTCCAGGCCATCCTGGGAGTCAGTACCCTGTACCAAACCACTCAATGCTGCCCTAAACAGGGTGCTAGAGCCCCAACCCACTGCAGAGGCCATCCTCACCTTGCTTTGGCAACACAGCTGCTTCTCTCCCTGCACGACAGCCAGGGAATGGTGGCACTCAGGGGTTCCCAGGGAAAAAGACAGGCCCAGAATCTCAAAACTCCACAGCCCCCTCAGAGTGCTGTTGGCACCCTCCATCCTCATCTCGCAGGTTTCTGGGATGAAAACTCCCTTGGCAGGGGGAGCAGCTTTTCAGGGGAGAAAAGGGACAATTCAGACTGAGCTGGACCCCCCCACCTCCAAACCCCTATGGGGATGCTCTCCCCAGGGACACAACATCAGCACTGATACTTAAGACACTTCAAACCATACTGGCCAAAGCCCCTGAGAGCAGACTGTCGGCAGAGCCGCTGGCGCCGTCCCCAGACGGGCTCCTGGGCCCAGGGAGGGCTGCGAGCCCTTGCTTCTCTATTTACATTACCAGGAATGCACAAAACAGGGGGGTGCATGCTGGGGGTGGGGGGGTGGGTATTGGCTGATTGTTCCCAGGATCCCCTTGTCAGAAACCCTCCCTGCTCCGTTAGTGTCTCTTGATATATGGCTTGCATTAGGGGATGAAAGTGAAGCATAGCTTGGGGTTTTGGCACGACAAACCCCATTAAACTCTCTCTGGGAAAATGAGTCCAAAAAGCGTTTTGAGTCACTAGTGGAGCTGTAACCAGCGTTTACTCTCACCTCTGCCAGCCTCTTCTGCTCAACCTAGCTGCTTCTGGGCAAGGGATGGGGACAGGATCCTTCCCCACAGTGGCAGAGGTTATAGCACAAACTCCTCCCTGGAGTTCTCCGTGGGCAGCAGGGTGCACTCTGCCAGCACCACACAGCACCCGGTGCTTTTCTTTTCCCCAGGGAGAACAGGGCAAAAGGGGGAACCCAGCTGAGCCCCTCTCAGGAACACTGCAAGCTTTGTTGGAAGTCAGGTGGAACATGAGTGAACCATGCTGGGGGAGCATGGCCTGAGCTGCTGGGCAAACCCTACTCTCCCTCCTCAGCAGCCAGGAAGGAGGAAGGGTCAACAAAGCCCTGAGCCTCCAGCTCGTTCTTCTGTCATTCCCAGCCCATGCAGCCACCTGCCTGCATCTCCCAGTCCCACAAAGGCCACTGCACAGGTGATGTGCTCCAGGGCAAGGGGAGGGGGCTGCTGAAAACTTTCCATCATCTGGTCAGGAAAATCCCTACAGAGGCTGAGGCAGAGTCAAAGCAGCAGCAGCAGCAGCAATAGCTGAGCATGGAAGAAAGGAAAATCACTCCCTGTCCAGAGAACATAATTGCCTCCAAAGCCAGCCCTGCTCACATCCCCTCCTCAGCAGGGCTAAGCTGGTACTCTCCATGATGAGAAACCACATGAATCCTCAAGTGCCAGTGGCGCAGCAGTTGGAACATGTTGACCACAGATGCCAAGAGCTGTGGGAAGAGAGGAAGCAGGGCAGAAAGGACCTTGGTTGCCCACTTGCCCCTCATTGTGCTGCACTCTCCCCTGGTTTGCCTGCAAAGGGATCAGGGATTTGCTGGGGACCAGGAGCAATGCTGAGCAATGGCTGTTATTGTGAGTATCATGAAAGCCTCTGGCTTCTTCCCATGTTGGGCTCCTGAGGCCCCTTCCCATGGAAACTCCACTCCAGCCCTGTAGCACCTCCCATGCTTCATGGGTCTAGGACGGAGAGCACAAAGGCACCTAGGGACTGAGTGAGACTCAAGTCACCATCCTGTGGGATGGCAAACCCTTGGCCTACCATCCCTTTTTGGTGCTGATGACTGAGACACCCTCAGCATCTCCCAGCAGGGCAACTCTGTGTGGGTACCCATGGCACAGCCATGCCTGGGGCCCGGAGGGGAGGGGGCAGTCATCAGAAATGAGAAACGAAGCCCTGGAAGATGTCCAGCTCTCTTTTAATTAACCTGAACAAGCCAGAGCTTAAGTTTCCGAGCCAAGCCGAAGTCTCCCTGTTAGGAAAAGCCTACGAGTACCTGGCAGTAATTTAATAACTCTCATTTCAAGCTCTCTAATAGCGGTGCTGTGGAACGGCTCCAAACCCACCGGTCTCCCAGCCTTTCCGCAATCAAGTTACCTTTATTGCTTTATAGCAATATTAACAGAGATACCAGTGTTAATGCCTCACCTCAAATTCAGCCGGCAGGGCCCTGGCATGGCCAAGAGGAAACTCAGCAGCACATGGCGGGGCCAGGCTGGCTGGGTCCCAGCACACATCCCCGGTCCCACTCCAGTGACTAGTCACAGTAATCCGGTCCTCCTCATGCCAGCAATGTTGAGCCTGTAGTGGGGCAAGTTGTCATCACCAGGATGGGGACCCATGAAGCAGTAGTACCCTGGCATGCCCATCGTTGATGGGATGCTGGCACACCCTGAGGTCGAGTCCACTTTAGGGAGATGCATGCATCACTGCAAGGCTGCAGGATGCAGCTCATTTGCAGCTCCACAGGCGCTGCCAGGAGCCATGAGGGATGTGGCACCAGTCCCACAGCACTCCTGGCCCAATGGGCTCAGCTCCAGGAGCTCAGGTACCCTATGTGGCAATGACTGTCTGCCTGCCCCCACCTCTCACAAGGCTGCAATTAGCTTGATTGCACTAACCTAGAAGAGGGCTCTGAACTCCATCCTTGGCTTAAGGTGCTCCAGAAATAGTTCTCCTCCAGGGAAAGCAGGATGCCTTTTACCCTCCAAAGTCATGAGATGGAGAGGGGCAGAAAGAGCTGGTAGGCAACAACTCCTCTTTCACTTCCAGCCCAAACTTTGCTGCTCTGAGGGGAAACACCCATCACACAGATAGGGGCATGTAATCTCTTTACAGGAACTCCCACCCCTCCATCAGTCCCAGGTGTCCCTCCACCGAGCTTTCCCCGAGCTCCATGATCCAGTGGCTGATGCTTTAGAGCCCTCAGCCCCTCTCCAGCTCTGCTGCAGGTTTCAACACAACTTGTGTGCTTAAAGAACATGCTTGGAGTTGGGCATCACAAGGAGAGCTTGTCCTAGAACCCAGCCCTGGCTAGGGGTATCATATGCATATTGGGGGGGGTCACCCTGTTCTCTCTGGTCTCCCCTAGGGAGATAGGAGATGCTAGCCCAGCTGGCAAGTGGCAAATTGTCCACCACTGCCACAAGTACCTCCTTCCACTGGAGGAAGAAAAGCATTTTGGCTCTTGAGACTCTCTCAGTGCTGCAGCTGGAGCAGGGTGCTGGCACAGGGTGGGCACGCTCCCCATGGTCTGCACTGGTGGCAGCGCCATGTCCCTGGGAAGAGGAGGGTTGTGTAAAAGTCTCTGACTGTGTCTGGCTGCTGGAGTGGGAGCTGACAAAGCAGCCCTGTTCCAGTTTATGGGATTGGAAACAGCTGCCTGGGGGACATGGGCAACCTGATGTGATGGGGACAGCACCAGCTGCCTGGGGGGACAGGCTGACACAGAGCATGCCTTGCTGGGAGTTGCCTGGACACTACTGGTCTCCACTGGTTTCAGCTGGGAGGCAGATTAGGGCAGTAGAAGCAACCAGGACAGGCTGTGGTCTCCTTGCGCATCTCCCAGCTTGGGTGGGAAGTTTCTCCCAAGCTGGGGGAGCAGAGCGGAGTGTCAGTCAGCGTGCAGAGCCGCTGCTAATACCTTCTTTGCTATTTTTAGCTCAGCAGCCTCGTGCTGTTGGTTTCAGCGTAGTTTTTTTTTCCTCGCAGTAAATTCCAAATCTTTTCTCTTTCACCTTCTATTCCGGGATGCTGCCTGCACCATTCAGCTTTGATCTGCACTGATGCCAAGTGTGTTTTGAAACTCTAAGTATAGCACATCCCTTGAATTTCTCTTATCTAGCAAAGCAGTAATATCCTCAAAGCGCTCCGACAGGCTGGTTAAACACCTGACATCGCATGGCTCAGTCCACACCGGCTACTCCTCAGCCTGATTCCCAGGCATTCTTCCCTTCAGAGCCCTCCACGGGCTCATGACCTGGGCTGCGCTTTGCTGCTGGCTTCTCAAAGGTGCTGTCAATCTTATTTTACAGCTCAGAGGCTGAAAGGGGCAGCTAGGAGCAAAGAGGACCAGCGTTTCCTTCTTTTCCTACCCTTCCCCAAAGATGTCTGAACACAGTCTTTAATTTTGGATCTGTAAAATGATTTCAGATAAAAATAATAGTATTTAGTACTTCAAAATAACCAATTTTCCAGTGCAGGTAGGTAAGCAGGTGGCTAAACCATCGTGTGTGACTCACAGCAGACTCTAGAGGCAGAGATCTGAAGACTGCTCTTAAATCCATCCCCAGCAAGAGCAATGAAGATGATGAAGGAAGTGGAGCACCTCCCTTATGAGGAAAGGCTGAGGGAGCTAGGTCTCTTTAGCTTGGAGAAGAGGAGACTGAGGGGTGACCTCATTAATATCTGTAAGTATTTGAAGGGTGGGTGTCAGGAAGATGGAGCCAGGCTCTTCTCAATGTCATCTGGTGATAGGACGAGGGGCAGTGGTTGTAAGCTGGAACACAGGAGGTTCCGCATAAATGTGAGAAGGAGCTTCTTCACAGTGAGGGTGACAGAGCACTGGAACAGGCTGCCCAGGGATGTTGTGGAGTCTCCTTCTCTGGACACGTTTAAAACCCACCTGGATGTGTTCCTTTGTGACTTGGTCTAGGTTATCCTGCTTGTGTCAGGGGGATTGGACTAGATGATCTTTTGAGGTCCCTTCCAATCCCTAATGATTCTATGATTCAAAATGCCTAGTGCTTCGTATACTAGTACTGTAAAACAATCAGTGCCAGAGGCTACCCTTGGTGTGATTGGACAAGGATTAGGGTGCCACAGCTAACAAATTGCTATGATCTGCATGAAGCCCCTATGCAGAAATCTGCATCCAGCACTGGTTCCTTGCCACTGAAAAACTATTTGTTAGCTGGAGGGTGAGCAGCTCCCAGAGCAGCTCAGACCTCTGGGCCACTGTCCTGGGGGAAAACGTGGTGCCTCTCAGCCCCAGATATAGTCCCAGGATGGGGCATTGGCACTGGGTCCTTGGGATGGATGCTCCTTGGAGTGTGGGGTGTTGGTGAGAATCAGCAGAGTTCTCCATAACCCATGAAAGACACGTGCAGCACCCAAAGCTGGAGCACTAGGAAACACCAAACTTGTTAGTAAATTCTTTTCCTCCTTTCTCCAACACACAGTATGAATTAAAAAAAAGAGAAAAAAAATAGAAAAGTCACCTCTCTCTTGTCCTTATTAAGAGATAAAACTGATCTGGCCTAACTAGGCTGAGCTCTGGCAGCAGTGGGCTTGAGAGTGGTGAGGGTCTGCTCCAAAGTGGATCCAGCTCCCAGCCCCACACTTCAGGAAACGTCTCATCCAGTGAACCTCGTATTTTTCCCACAAACTCCCCTCTAGCTGTAAAGCACATCTGGATAATTTTAGGCAGAAAGGGATTTTCCCAGAAAGTTGGAGAGGGAGGGTGGGGGAGGCGAGGGGCTGGTTATATTTGGAAATCTCTTTTAAGCACGGAGACCCCATCGCGGCTGCGGCATCGTGGGGTGATGCTAAGCGGTGTGGCGCGGCGGCGAGGATGGCTGTTCACCAGTGTGGAGAAATGTCTCTGGCAATGGTTCTTGGCCACCAGTGGATTTACTACCTTCAGCTGAATTTTGGGGTGTGCTGCTGCCTGCCCTCCCTCAGCTTCCTTGGGATAAAGCAGGGACCTGGTGAAATCCTCCGGAGATTGGGTCCTGTGGCCCCAGAGTAGCGCTGGACATGGTATTGTTCAAAAGCAATGGAAAGGGAAGAAAAGAAGAAAGCCCTTCTGAAAACACAAAGCACCCTGACGGCCCCAGGGCCCAGCCAAGCGTTGCTCAGAGGGGCTTGTGTTGAGGGTGACAGGAGGCAGCTCATCAAGCCCTTATTAGCACAGGAACTACCGGGTGCAAATTAACGTGCCAGACTCCGGCTCGTCCCTCCCGTACGGCGAGCACTGGGTGCGCAGCCACGCTGAGCAGTTTAATCAACTCAGAAAGCAATTTGTTCTCTCGCTGTTTATAACCTTGACAAGCTAGTGGGTTATTTTTAAGCACACTGGCAAAGGCAGTTCCCAGCAGCAAACCACTCCACCAGGCAGGGGAACAGGCCCCTGTCAGCCCCACCACAGCCCAGCCTCAGGGTGACTGCTTGGCACTCAGTGGGCAAAACCCTTCCCCAACGTCCATCCGCTTGGCCCGTGCACAGCCAGGTCAAGGCATGCTGCCCTGGGCACTGTCTGTCACTTGGAGATGTCCTTGTGCCATTGCCCTGAAGACATGTGCTCTGTGTTTGCCCTGGAGAAGGTCAGAGGAGCTGAGCTCAGTAGTAGAGTAAGAATAACCCAGACATGATGTTTCCCCTGAGAACAGGCAAGTAATTGAGGGGAACTATGTTGTAGTGACATTGCTCGCCCTGCCTTAATCCCTTCCCTCTGGCGATTGAGAGGGCTGTCCCTGGGAAGGGATGTTGGAGGAGACAGCGCTGTGGGACTGCAAAGCCCCTCTGCCGAGCACTGGCTCTGCCACTGCAGCACACACCTGGCTACCCTGATGGCCAGCTTAACCCTTCATCTATTGCACCCAGTCTCCCAGTGAAGCGGGGTAGATGTCTTACTGAGCATAGTGCCTGCTGTGCTGCATGCCCAAGGTCACCGGTGTCCAAGCACAAGCCCAGCTTTCGGCCAGGGCAGGTCCCCCACTCATCACCACAGTAATCCCTCTCCACAGCAGTGCTGGCTGGGTCTATGAGGCCAACTGGACCACTGTGGTGGGAGAAGGGGGACCTGGAAACCCTAGAGCAGGCACAGCTGCCTCTGAGTGCTCCCTGTCCTCGGGGCGCTGGGCCGTGTTTGCTTTGGCTCCTTGCTGCCCCAGCAGCTGCTCAGATGTGCTGGTGATAACACAATTAGCAGCAAATTGGTTAATGCTTTCCCAGAGAGCAGGATGCATGGGGCTTCGAGGCCACCCCCTCACAACGACCACCCGGGTCCCCTAAGCCCCCAGCAGTACTGGGTGCTCTGGGGACCGTGCTCCCACGCAGGTTCCCCTTAGCTAGAGGATATGGGGAGAGGGGCTCCTGCCCCACTGACAACACGGTTCAGCGCCTGTGCTTCCAGCTGATTTAAAGCAATGCCCAAGTTTACAGAGAATTAGCCAGACCGAGGAACATTATTTTTCTTTATTAGGTTAAAGTTTAAACAAATACAATCAATCTTGTCATGTATCACAAGATGTCAGCAACTTCCCACCTCAGCCAGAAAATTACCGGCTCCTAAGTGGATTGTGGAATTACATTCATAACCGCGGAAAACAAATATATACATGTATATTCTAATGAAAACACTGAAGGTCGCTGCACCACGTCATCATCACAAATAGGTTACTTGTGAGCTAACCTACCCAACGACCAGGCCTGGGCCACGGAGGAACCCCCACCTGGAGAATGATGCAGTCCGCATAGGGTGTTGGTGAAGGGACCTGCAAGGGATGCAGCTGGCAAATAGGATAGCCAACCCCAGCCTGGGCTGGTGCCCATGGACAGTTGCCACCCCAGCCCTGATCCAGCTAGGTGCAGCCACGGTGCTGCGCTTTGCTCCGTGTTCTAGCACTGTGCCCATCTTGCATTGTCCTTGCCCGGCTCAGTTTGGCATCTGTGTTTAACAGCTTCCTAATTCAATTGCTCTCATCCCATCCATCTCCTGCCATTCTGGGTGCAGATAACCTCACCGAGCTTCTCTTGGAGATTTACCAGCGGGAGGGAGCCCATTAACTGATCTAAAGCTTCAGAGTCGCTAATCAAAGCTAATGAATTAACCAAGCGGGTGCTGATTTCCAATTGAAACCTTTAGAAGGAGGGACGGTATCTCCTCTCCCCTCTGCCCCATCTCCTGCATCACAGAATCATAGACTCATAGAATGATTAGGGATTGGAAGGGACCTTGAAAGATCATCTAGTCCAATCCTCCTGACAGCACAGGATGCTCCCCATTCCCTTTTCTCTGTGCTCAGACCCACCTGGCTGGGGGCCAGATGGGAGTGAGGTGACAGAAGAGCCCTCCTGAGCTAGGAAAGCAAAAACAATCATTGCAATAATGGCTGGTAGGAGCCTGAGCTGTCTGCCAAGATCACGAGCTGCTTAGAGAGCCTGAAAAGCGGTGAAGCTGGAAGTCAGCTGGCAAGCACAGGGCTGCCCACTGTAATGGCAGGGCAGAGGGCAGGCAACGCAGAGAGGTGAGGAGGAGCACAGGGCTGAAGGCTTTCCTGCCTGGCAGGATGCGAGATGTGTCCTGGCAGGGCCAGTCTCACCGGCATGGGCGCGGTGCCACGGAGGAAGCTGTGTGTGCTGACCGATGCGCTGCAGGGCTGCTCTGCCCCGTGCCTGACCGAGCCGTAACCCTGCTCGCCCCGTGGTCTGCGCTGCGAGGGCGGCCGAGCCACAGTTTATCCAGCACCAGGCTGTTTGCATTGCTAAACAGTACCTGGTGCTCTCCTTGCTTGGCAACAGACAGGACCGAATCTCCTCATGGGCTGGGTCACCTTTGCAGCTCCACAGCCCCAGCTCCTCCAGGTCAAAGAATCGCAGAATTGTTTGGGTTAGAAGGGACCTCCAGAGACCATCTAGTGCAACCCCCCTGCTGTAAAGCAGGACAGCCTAAAGCACATTGCACAGGGCTACACCCAGTAGGGGTCTGAGCATCTCCAGAGAAGGAGATTCCATGACCTCTCTGGATACCACGTTCCAGTTCTACATCACTCGAGCACTAAAGAGGTTTTTCCTTATATCTGAATGAAAATTCCTGTGTTGCAGCTTTTCCCATTGCTCCTTGTCCTGAAGGGTCCATGAGGCAGAAACAAGTCCAAAAGCAAAATTGGTAGAATCATAGAATGCTCTGGTTTGGAAGGGACCTTTAAATCTCATCCAATCCAAGCTCTCTGTGGTGAGCAGGGGCATCTTCAACTAGATCAGGTGGCTCAGAGGCCCACAAAACCTGACCTGGACTGTTTCCAGGGTCTTTTATGACCTCTCTGGGCAATGCATGCTAGTGTCTCACCACCCTTATTTCTTCCTTATCTCTAGTCTAAATCTCCCCTCTTTTAGTTAAAAAACACCACCCCTTGTCCATTGCTACAGGCCCTGCTAAAAATGTCCATCCCCATTTTTCTTAGGGGCCACCTTTAAGTACTGAAAAGCCACATTAAGGACTCCCTGGAGCCTTTAGGTGGCACTCAGAAAGGTCCCCTGGACCACAGGCAGCAGGAGGAGTGAGGTAGCCCTGGCAAGCTCTGCTGTTCCTGTGCAGGGAGGGGTTGTGGCAGGGTTTTTCCACTCCTGAGCAGCACAGGGTCCAAGAGCCAGTGTGCAGGGTGGCTGATGATGGCAGTTCTGCTGCTGTGGCAGTGTGGCTGAGCTGGCTGGGGCTGTGGTGGAGCAGGATTGAGACTTGTCCTGGTGATGCTCATGGGCAGGTCGTCCTGGATGCATGTTCTTCCTGAACATGATCTCCACGCACAGCTGGCAATGTCCGTTGTTCCCCATGAGGTCAGTATCTGTCTCCATTGTGCAGAGCTGTGCTGCGAGGTCTGTCAGCCTGTCACCCAGCAGGCAGGAACCGTGTGTCCCAGCCCTTGGACAGCAGCGTTTCCTCAGCATTCACTCCTGACCAACCTCACTGGGGTTCATGGAGGCAGCCCAAGCCCTGGCTAGCAGAGCCACTGCTGCACTTCAAATCGTGAGTGATGCCTAGACGTGGTGACAAGTGCCATAAAACACATCCACGTAGACGTGTGGCCGCACCGAGGACTGCTGTGCTGGCTGGCTGCCTCCTCCTGAGAACATTTCCTCTGGTTCAGAAAGCGACTGCCACTGCTTTGCCTGCCCAGGGCTTCTCCAGCAGAGCCAGCAGCGCAGCCCCAGCAGATCACACAGAGGTTGCAGTAGCCCAGAGCTGAGGAAACAGCGCTGAGGTTGCAAAGCTCACCTCATGCCCAGCTGAACCCAAATACCAAACCAAACCAACAGTGTGGCTCTTCCAGCAGGGCATGGGGCTGCGCCTGTGCACGAGGACAGTGGTCGGTTGGCTGCACCCTGCGCTCACAGCTGCCTCTGAGCAGGGCTGGGCAGCCCAAGCCCGCCCTGATGGATCTCCCCTCCAAATTGTGAATGAACGAACTTTCTCCCAGAATAAATAACAATCGCTCAAAAGTTATTTCAGGGCTGGTCTCGGTTGCCGGAGTTTCCGCGCCTGCCGAGGCCCATCACATTGTTTTCTGCTGCTTTACTTGGCACGGCCCCAATTCAGGGTTCAGAAGTTATTACTATAAAAGTCAAATTGCTTTGAGGGTGGAGGGAGGCTGGAGGAGGCAGGGTCGCTGGAGAGAGAAGGGATGGGATTCCTGGAAAGTCTCCAGATGGGGATAATTGGAGCTGCACAGGGTTGGACGGGTCCCTGCCGTGCTCAGGGGAACCTTTTGCCTGGCCCATAGCCAGTGGGAGCCAGGATGAAGATGACGGTTGTGGTGTTGCAGGACCATCCTCCCCCCTGACAAGATGGATGCTGCTGGGGCTCAGTGTGCTGGAGGGGTCTTGGAGGTCTCCAGGCTTGGTCCCTGCCATCTCCTGGAGAGTCCCTGCCCATCCTCTTTCTCTCAGCCCCTTACACCTTCCTTCCCCCTGCTTCCACTTAATGCTGGTAATTCCCTCATCTACAGCACTAATTACTTTCCTATCTTGGCACCAAGGATTGTCCTAAGTCCTGAGGATTTAATGTTTTATTTCCCTTCTAAAACTTCCTCTTTCAGTGTTTGTCACCACAGCTCTTGGTAAATTTTGGCCATCCCTGAAAGCAAACGTCCTGCCCCTTCACACCAGGCACCACACTCTGATGCAGTCAGCTCAGTTACAAGATGCCAGTCCTTGTGCTGCACCGGGCAGCTTCTCCCTCTGGCCTTTGAGCCTGTTTTCCACTTAATCTGCAGCAAAGTCTTGTCCTGGACCTTGCAGCGGGGTCAGGAACAGCTCATGGGTGTGGGACCTTGGCAGGGACAAAGGCATGGGCCACCTCCAAGGACTCGTGGGACTGTGCACCCACGGTTGTGTCCCACTTTCTTCAACTTAAATTTGATGCTTTCCCCCCCCACCTTTTTTAAGATGATTTCTGTGAAATAATCATGCTGATGCATCTGTGCAACCTCATTAGGATTCTGTTTGTTCTCTCCTTGCCTCTGGACTGCCTTATTTTTACTATTCCCATTATTTAAGGTTTATCTTAGGGCAATGACCAGCATCCTCCTACCACATGGGGCCCCACCCCAGAAACCTCTCCTGAGACTCTCCACCAGCACCTCAAACCCATCAAGACACATGGTGTTGGGGACACCCGGCAGCCCGTAGTCCCAGACTGGAAGCAGGCAGGAGCAGAGGCAGGAGATAAAGCTCAGCTTTGCTGTGCACAGTTCGTATGCCCGGAGCTACATCATAAAACTTGGTAAAACGACTGCTGGGCAGCATTGGTCAGTGAGGCTTCAGGGGACAGGAAGCAGCAACAGGCAGCGGCACACAGCAGTGGACATGACCTGCAGAGGCACTTCTGAGAGGACGTCTCCATGGCATCACCCTTTGTAAGAGCCAGGCACTGCTTCTGGTGTTTTGGGTCAAGTCTCCTTCACTGGAGATGTTTAAGACCTGCCTGGATGTGTTCCTGTGTGACTTGGTCTAGGTGATCCTGCTGTGTCAGGGGGAGTGGACTAGATGACCTTTTGAGGTCCTTCCAATCTCTAATGATTCTATGATTCAATGATTCTATGACACAGGGCACAGCCCCAAACACCTCCCTGCCCCATGAGGCAGCGGGATGTTGTGCTACCTGTGGAGCTCGGTGTGAGCAAATATAAAATCCTTGGCTGAGTATGAGAAGAAAAACATGAGGAAAGAAGAAGCAGGGTAACTCAGCTGGTCTGGCAGATGGGAGATGAGCAGGGAACCCTGACAAAAGCACCACGGACCTCCCTGCCTTAGGGTGTGTGGGAAACCTCCAGCTCAGGGCTTCGAGGCTGCAGTGACCCAGCAAACCCCAAACACGGCTGTTGGGGAATGCCTCTGCTTCCTGCAGCTTAAAGCCAGCAGAAAGCAGAACCAGGGCCACATCACTGTACTGGTTGGTTAGGTGGTCTCCCTCTGGATGCTTTTTCCACCTAAACCTTCCTTTTATTCCCCTGCTATGAGCCTCTACCACCCTTGGCAGCCCCACCACCACTTGTCTCATGTGATTGCTGTCCACCAGGCATGGCTGGTTCCTCCCCTAATGGATCTGGCAGCTGCTCCCTGTGCTGAGTGGGGTTTCGGTTTCCCCAAGTTCAAGTTTTCTTGCACAGTCTGGTGCAAAGCAGGAGCCAGGGCCAGCTCGGCTGGGTGGCAGCGATGCTCTCTGGCCTGGCACGCTGCCTTGCCGGTGGGCCATGGAGCCGCCGGTACCCTCACAGGCAGTCACCGGCACTCCGGGGAGGGGAAGGAAGAAATAAGAGTCGCAGGAATCAGATTATGAACTGAGTAATATCATGTGCGGAAGAGCCTGTGGGGAAGGGGCTTCCAGGGCTATTTTCGCCCAACGAAAGTTGCAATTAATTTGCAGAGGAAGTTGCTCGGCATTAAGAAACCCTCCAGGCAAAGCCCGGACCTAGGGACGCGCATCACATTATTTTCTCGTTTAAAAACCATCGCGGTGGTAAAGGGGGCTGCTCCCCCAAGACTGGCGCTGACAGGGAGCTGGGGGGGTGGGCTGGGGAAGGGGGGAGTGGGCTCTGGAGGGGCAGGCATGTCTGGAGAGAGAGAGGGAGCAGAAATTAACCTTGGAAAGCATTCAAATTAGGCTATGTAATAGGAGACCCACTTCTCTGGGTAAATTTGTTAGGATTAGGGCTCACTGAGCTGTTGAGGAGAATTCGGCGTGGCTCGGAGCCAGGGCGAAATGAAGCTCCTGGCTTGGTCGGCTGCGGGAAAGTCCAGGCTAATGGGCTTTGGTTCAAACTTTGATAGGAAAAAAATCCAGGAACAAAGGCACTAATTCTTCCAAAAGCCCCAAAATCTCAGTTTATACGTTTCTGTTTATGTTCATTCATAATAGATATACACAGCTGTTCTTATCATTCGCATTCAAATTCCATATGCATCTCTAGCAGTTATTACTCCTGCCTCAGACTGAAAAAAATAAAAAGGGAGGAAAAAAAAGCCATGTGGAGGATTATAAAAAACCCAGACCCAACCTGCTTTGGGCTGTGAATTCTCTCAGCATCTGTGTCTAAGCTCAGGTCCTTGCACTGAGGTCCAGCCTCAGGGAAGGAGAGGAGCCTGCTGTCAGACTGGGCGGCCCGGTTTAGGGATTATTTGAGGCTCTTTGTCATCTGCTATGGACCTGTCTGCGTGGGGTTCACCCCTTGCTGCTGTCATCAATGCCTGCCAGTGAGGGCTCAGCCCCGCCAGTGCTGCTCTGCAAACCGGAGAGGAGTGGACACACCTGAGCTGCACACCACCCTGGGTGAGCAGAAGAAAACATTTCCAAATTCAGCAGTTTTAAGCTAAAAAAGAAAAAGAAAGATAATTGTGTTTTTATTTTACATGGTCTTTTACAGAATTTGTCTCATATTCTGGGGGATCTTTACTTGTTTTCTTTAAAACTTATCCCTGGACTTCAGGCTAAGGAACAAAGAAAAAGACATTTAAATCTGGATATCTTACAGAATATTTGCATCTTTAAACCTTACTTCTTGATCCCTGGAGGTTGCTCTTACGGATAAATCTAGTGCTCTTGAGTAAAGCTCATTAGTAAGAGCTAGCTGCTGGGGTGAGCAGCGGGGACACAGACAGCACAGATAGCTTAACTGTTGTCACTAGGTTTCAGAGTTAATCCTGATGAGAAGTCCCCTTCTTAACTCCGAGCTGTTGTTCTTGCACATCCAGAGGGGCTAGAGAGGCTGCTATTGATTCTTAAGATTATTAGGGCACGGCTGAGACTCCACCCTTCTGCCCTTGGGCATACGACCTGTGGTACATCACTGCGGAGAGCAGGAGCAGCAGTGGTGGGTCAGGGTTGCCTGACCCTCTTCCTCACCTTTGCAGAGCACCCAGGTGACATGTGGACTCAGCTGTCTCACAGCACAGACTAGGTCTGGGCTGTTGGAGGTGGTTCTTGCCATGGTCCCAGAGCCAGGCAGGGGGAGATGTGCCCCACGGAGCAGCTACACTGTTGTATTTACATTCCAGCATAAATTGGCTTCACCATGTCCTGGTCCTGTCCCCTCCTGCTGCGCATTCCCCCAGCCACCACAGCCCCTCCGGCTCGCTGAAATATTCTTTAATCGAGAGCTCATGTCTTCCAGCCACAGCAGAAGGGGAGCATCAGCCTGGAGACAGAGGACAACTTGAGCACATCCAGCCACGGCCCCCCAGCCAGTGCCCTGTGCCTGCCACATGGTTTGCACACAGTATGGTCCTTAGTGCTGAGCCAGTGCTCAGGACAGTACCAACCACTGACCCCTACTCATCCCCAGCCCAAAGCCATGACGTCCTCTTCACCCAGGGCACAGGTTTAGCATCCAACAGGGTGCATCAGGCCATGTCACAGGGTATCACCCTACATAGATGTGTGCCCTGCTCATGCAGCCCCACTAAAGTGCTTCAATGTCTGTGAGATGTGAAGGCAGGTGTCACCCTGGGGTCGAAGGACCCCCTCTGGGCTGCTGCAGAGGGGTTGGAGGAGTGGAGAGCAGCCTCACCCAGCCGTTTTTCATATAATGAACAAACACACAAAGACCTGGAAGCAATAAATCCAGAGCTTGGACTACAAAACCAAACACGGCTGCAGCTCCCCCTTGGAACAGGGGAGCGAGAGGAAGAGGACAGCCACAAAGTCAGCCAGAGGGTACAGGCATTGTGTTCCCTCTCCTGCAGACATCCCTGGCGGTGGGGCTGCCTGCTGAGCCACCAGGATGTTTTAAAGGGGTCTGTCTTATCAGGGTGCTCTGACCAAAAATGTGGCCCCTATAGGCTGCTTGCACTGATCCATTTGGGCCACCGGTCACTGTACCTGAGGGATGCATGGGGCATCCTTGAAATCAGCCTGGATTGGCAGGAGCAGCCATCCCTCACCATCCTCGGAGGAGAGCCCTGAGGGTGCAGGGGGATGCACATACCCTCCAGGTCTGTGGCACCCCAAGCACCAAGCGCCAAGTTTTGGCTAGAGCAGGCAGCCAGAGCCCCCTCGGGGTCCGTGGGCCATGAGTGCTGTGCCAGCAGGGTGTCTGGCTGCTGTGCCAATGCAGAACTGCCCTGGGGGTGCCTATGTGGGATGGGGCACCCAGCCAGGCATCCCTCTGCCCAGGTGCTGCTGCCTGCAGGTGCAGGGTAGCAGGTGATGGCCAGGGCAACTCCCCACCTTCCAGCACCCCCCCCATGGAAAACCAGCCAGGAGCTGCCAAGCTCCTCTTGGGTCTCTCCAGCCTGGCTATCTCTATCCCACTACCAAATGCTCCCTCTGCCACTTCCCATCCTGTGCCCAGAACCAGGCTGTTGTGTTGCTGTGCTGGCCCCACAGAGACTCGGGATCACTACTGCCCACTCATGCAGCTGCAAGGATGGGTGTGCACACAGGCCATTGGGTTTGCCCCTAACCCACACAGCTCAGTCTAGGAAGCCCTAATCCCTGTGCAGAAAGGGGACATCCCATCTCAGAGCTCTGGGGATTCCCAGTCACACCAGGATGAGGGTGCAGGGGAAGAGGAAGATGGAGAAGAGGCAGTGTAACTGATGGGTGATACAAGCCATCAGTGAGATCCCATGCCAAGCCCCCACCTCCCCATGGTCACCCCACAGTAGTTCCATCTTTCCCCAGCTGGGTGTGAGTGCAGGCTGGACACCCACTGGCCTCCCTCCCCAGGACCCCACTCACCTGGCTGCCAGCCCACCCAGGGGACCCGGGCATCTCCCCTCGCAGCTGGGGAAGCCACAGCAGCAACGGAGCCACCTTCTCCTTCCAGTGCTCGGGCAAACTGCTATTTGTAAAATGAAGATGAAAACATGAAATCAAACGGATGAGTCAGAGGAGAAGTTCAAAAAAGGGGAGCGCGGGGAGGGGGAGAGGCAGGATCTTCATCTCCCCTCCCACCTGCCAGCAGGCAGGGAAGCAGGCAGCACCCCTCGCCTGCTGCAGCCCGTCAGTGCTTCAAAGCGGGCACCGATAGGATCTGGCAGCCAGAGACTCGCGCAGAGCGAGAGCTTAGCGGGAACGGAGATGGCTCCCGATAAGTCAACGTGTGAACTCCCAGGTTTAAATTAACTAATGACTTCAGATGCTGCAGATAGTCTGCAGGGGATGGGGAGAAGTGATTTATGGGGGAAGATTAAGCAGACTAATTAGGCCAGCCTCACCACTTAGGAGTTTCCCAGCCAGGCTGGGGGCTGTGCCAGGGAGGACCTGCTGTGCCCCAGCCCAGGAGGAAAGGATGAAGAGAAACCCTGGGCCCTCCCACACAGCTGCAGGCACCCTGGCAGCCTCTGTCACCAGGAGCATCAATGCCACATACATGGGCATGTGGGACCCCGCCACACACCCCAGCCCTCACTCACAGCTGTGGGGTACAAACATGACATGCTCCTGAACTCTCTCCCGTTGCATGTCCTGCACCTCCCCACACTCTCCAGCCCACACAGAGGGGACCAGACTGCTTTTTAGCCTACGCTGGACTGTTTTACGGCCACTGTAAATTACAGCCCAGCTTCCCCTGCGAGCTCAGCCTCTCCCCTAGGTCCTTTTCCTGTTAGCAGATCATTTTTATTGTTCTTAGACAACCGTCTGTGGTTACGATGCAAAGCCATGGCATACACACGGCTTGGCTCTGCCCTGCGCTTGCCTGCTGCAGGGGCACAGGGAGAGATGTGCCCACCATGCTGCTCCCCACAGCCACCACACACCAGGCACTGTGTGGAGACCAGGCAGCTGTCAGGTCTCTGGCAGAGGATAGTAGGGTCAGCACAACTTTGTTGCAAGGGTCTTTCAAATCCCAGCTACATACACCCCAAGAACCAGTGATTTCCAGTGGCTGGGCTAGCACTGAGCTCATCCTCATGCTGCATTGACTCACCACTCTCACATGTAATGAGTCGCAGTGGCCTCAGCCAGGAGAACTTATCACATTATGGGAAAGCACTTGCAGTTTCCTTTTCCAAGAGCCCTGGATATAATAAAAAGGCCTCCTTGGGCTTCAAAGGAGGAGGATTTTCACTGCTTCCCAGGCTGAGAACAAAGCACTATTGAGCATGGCCAGAAGTCGTTGTCTCTGTCCCTTGATGTGCATCAAGCATCCCATGATCCGGACTGGTGCCGGGTTCACGGGGAACTGCAAGCTGGTGTGGATGGAGACAGGTTAATCCTGCCCTCGGGCTGAACCAGGAGCACTCTGAGATGGATTTTCTCCTCTTGAATCACCCCCGTTTCACCACAAGCTGCCAGGGTGACCATGGGCAAGGCAAGAGGAATGCTGGTGGCCTGGCCCAGGGGATGGCATCAAGCTCCTCACCCACCCACTCAGTACCTGGAGACAGAGGGCTGCTGCCGCAGTGAGTAATGTGGCTTTCAGCAGGGATTGTGTGCATGACTGTGTAAATAACACAGTTAGAGGTACCATGAAACCAGCTGTTTTCATGTTAAAATGGAAATTTAATAGAGTGACAAGCGGGAGCTGCGGGGGACGCGGCACGAGCTTCCTCCAGGAGCCCTTATGAGCCACAGCTTAACACCGGGGCACGAACTCCCTGTTGTGCCTGAAGCTCAGCCCTGGCGTGGTGCTTGCCCGGAGCTGTAGAGGGAAGAGTGGGGGCTTCCTGCCCCTAGTCCCAGAGTGCCCATGGGGAGCCAGAGCCCTTCTGTCAGCCTGCCGCCTCCGGCAGCATGATACACTGGGGATAGACCAGCAGTCAGGGACATTTCCCAGACCCGTTCAGAGAAACAGAAGTCCCTTGTCACTGCTATCGGTACAGGGCTCCTGGGTCCTTTCCCTAACCACAGCTGGGTCTGGGACGGGATGCCTGGAGCCCTTCATCACCAGTACATGGGGACTGGCTGGGGAGGGCTCTGCCTGGCATGGTGCCACCAGCCCCATCCGCTGGAAGTGGGGTTTTGGGGGAAGGACTGCTTGCTCCCTCGTGCAATGCAAAGAGTGGGGCTGTGGTGCTCCCACAAGCTCCCACCTGTTCCCCACATCTGGTGCCGCCAGCCCACGCTCCAGTCCCACCACTCTGACCCAGTTCCCTGGGAAACAAAAGACCTTCGTGTTTGCATGGAGCCAGAGGCAGGAAAGTTCATGTGGAAAAGAAAAAGAAAATAATAAAAAAGGAATAAAATACCAGAGGAAGCAGCCTGCACTGCTAATGCCCTGCTGCTGCAGCTGCCCATGACCTGCTCAAGCAATGCACAGCCTCATTCACAAGCAATTACTCACTGCACAATATTTTTATTTCCCCAAACCATTAATGAATTATTTAGGCATCTCCAGCAGTCACATGGACGATGATCAACTGCTGCTCATCCCTGGCAGTCTCAGCAGGCTGTTGGAGAGCAGCTTTTGGGGAAAAGCCTCCCCATGCCCGTGATGCTCGGCATGCCAGAGCACAGCCATGGCACCACAGGTGCTGCTGCTCCGCTGCTGGCAGGGCAGAACAGCCCTGGTTCTTCCTGCTTTCCGACCAGGAGTAGGAGTTTTTTCCAGAGCTGGAAGAGCTAAGTTCACCTGCTCCGTCTCCACCGCCTTCCCCAGCCCTTTCCTCCCTTTCCTGCACCTCCCTGCAACGTGCTCCAGGCACCTGTCTGGTGCCAAAAGCACGAGGAAACTCGGCCCTGATTTGTAATGCACCACGGTAATCCATGGCTGGAACAAACTGCTGCATCCAGCCACAGCCCAGCCTCTGCCATCTGCTAACCAGCACAGGGCTGCGATGTCTAAAAGCTGTGGAGACAGCTTGGGCTGAGACTGGCCAGTGGGCAGCTGCCTGGCAAGGAGAGCTCCAGCCTCCAGCTGCTGTCGACTGCAGCCACAAAACCTCCCGAGGGAAAAAGTGACACCTGTCCGAACAGCCCCACTGACACATGTGTGCACTCGAGGTGTCTCATCCACTCAGCCCAGCTTCCCCAAGCCAGGTTCCACTTGGCATTCTACACTAGGGCTAATGGCACAAGCTGAAACGCTCTGAACCTGGGCAAGCCTGAGGCAAGGAGGTTTTCCCAGCTACTCCAAGAAGCCTCTCTAATCCTGCAGATAAATGCACCAAACACACAGGAACGTAGGGATGAAAGCACTTGATATAAAAACTTCAGAAGAACATGAGTCCTTTCATGGAACCACCCTCCTCTGTGGAAAGGCACCTGGTGAGGACAGACCGCTGTTGCTCCAGTGCTAAACAGTGCTTCGGAGGGCAGTGAGAACCTCTGGCTTGCTTGGATGCTGAAGACTGTAGAAACTAATGGGACAACTCATCTGGGGTGGGGTGCCCCTGCCCATGGCAGGGGAGTTGGAACTGGACGAACCTGTGGTCCCTTCTAACCCTGACTGACTCTATGATTTGGTCTAGGTGATCCTGCTGTGGCAGGGGGATTGGACTAGATGATCTCTCGAGGTCCCTTCCAATCCCTAGTGTTCTATGATTCTATTATTCTAACTGGGAAGCTGGTGGTGGCCTGCAGTGCCGGGAGGCTGCTGGGCTCTATGCCCTGGATCCGAGGAAAAAGACTACATTTTAAAGTAAAAATCCCTAGAAGGGCACATGTTGCTCCCAGGTCTCCCTTTTGTGTTGGTACATCTGGCAGGTTGCTAGTGCCAGGGGAGGCACCGGCCCCATGGAATGACAGAGGAGCCCCTAGGGCTTTCAGCTCATCCGTAAAGCCTCCCCATTCCCTCCCTCCCTTGCTCCTCCCCGTGCTCTTGTGCAGAGTTTACAACCTCCACCACAAACCTGTCTTTGGGCTTGTCCTGGCCAAGCTCCAGGTTGCACGGGGGCCCTGGTGGGGTTCAACCTTGCTTGCCACCATGCCCTGAACATCCCTCCCAGCAGTCCTCAGCCCATCACAGGCCTCTCATGACACTTTGCCCTGTCCTCTTTCCCTAGCTCAGTCTGCTGTGTGGCTTCAACTACACACAAAGGCTCCCACCACCTTGGGCTCTGCCTGGTGGGGTGAAGTCCCTGGTCACTTGCAGCCCATCACAACACACTTCTCAGACTTGGGGACTGTCACCAGCCTCCCCTTCTGAATAATGCCCAAATCCTCTTGCTCATGACTTCACAGCTGCCCAAAATCTCCACTGTCCCCATGCCAGCCTGAGCAGTTCAGAGCAACCCCAGCGCAACCAGCCAGCTGTCACTGGCTCTTTCTGTCCCAGTCCCCATGGGAACACACAGACTATGCTGAGACAACAGTTTTCCTCCTTGGTGCCATTTCTGGCGAGCTCAGGCCAGCTACTCTGTCCACTCCACAGCTCCTTACTCCTGCAGCAACAGCATCAGCAGTGGTGAGTCCCATGCCCCAGCACCCCATGAACCTGGCAGACTCTTGGCCAAAGGCACCATGTAGACCTTTAGCCTACAAAGAAGTTCTGTGCCGAGGGATGAGGCAGAACACACTCAGGGGTCAGAGATCCCTGCTCTGTCTAAAGATGATGGAACAAGTTTGAGCCTGGGTACTAGAGCCTGTAGCACTCAGCCGCTGTGGTTCCCAGAGGACAGTTTCCCCTGCCAGGGACAGCCCTCAGACTACTTTGGCCACTGCTGGATGTGGCGGAGCACCTCGCCTGGGCTCAGAGCTCTGGGCAATTAGACCCTTTCCACAGTGCTTGGCTCTCCCCTCACTGCTCCCTCTGATGTCTCGGTGATGAAAGCTGAGATGAGACCCGGAGGGAGGGACCCCCCATAAGTGAGAGGGAGTTCACAGACATCACCGCAGCTCCAGCTTCCCCTCCTTTGTCCCCAGCCCCACAGTGCATCCTGTGGCTCTTGCTTGCAGTGGGGCCTCAAACCAGAAAAACACTCACTTTTTTGTCAGGGCTGGTCTCCTCATGTTTATTTCCCTTTACTGCACGAGTAATTTCCCCTTCCCACACAGGGAGCAGCAGCCCATAGCTGTATCAAACGTGGCCGTGGGGATGGGGCCAGCCGAGCCAGGCAGGGACGAGTGGCCGTATCTCATCCGCCGGCATGCGGCACGCTGCCGCGCCTGCAGGAAACATATGTCACCGGTTAAACAGATCGTGAAAGATTCAATCGCTTCCTTATGGCGGAGCTGGGCTGAATTCTTACCAACAGTCAGGGTCTCCTACACCCTCTCCTGTGAGTGGGTCCATCCCTCACCCCCGCAGGGTGTTCCCCTGCCTCTGTGCTCCCCTCGTCTCTTGACAATGGGGCAGCCCCGTGGGGAGCTGTGAAACACTATCCGGAAAGAGAAACCAGCTCTTGTCAGCACCTTGTTGCCTCCCCTAGACGCTTCCCTCTGCCTGTGAACCTGCCCCGTGGAGAGTCTGAGGATGGAGATGGCCTCCCCCAGATACATGCTCATCCCTGGGCTCCCTCCAGCAAGTAGCACCCAGAGCCTTGCACACAGCTGCCGTGGCCGGCGCACTCTGTGAAGCACATGGCCACAGCTCAGCAACAGGCTCCCTGATCCCCAGCCTCTTGCTGTGCCCTGCAGCAGCCTTGAAGGAGCTCTGCCCACTTGGTGGGCATGAGCTGTGTATGGGGGAAAGGACCCCCCAGCTCTGCCTGTTCCAGAGGGCCCTCAAGTAAAAGCTTTCTCAGAGTGTCTCCCAGAGACCAACAGCATCTCTGGAGCAATCTGCTGTGGAGGGTCATTAAACACACACTGTCTCCTGCTCCACTGATGGGGTTATGGAAGCTCCCAGTGCCAATCAAGCAGGCTGTGACCACCTCTTCTTCCCCCATGCCCTACAGCAGGGGTCCAGGGCTGCCCAGCGAGGGGGTTTGCCCAGACTGGTCCCTCCTCCCACAGACACGGGTTGGTGTTGGTGAGACGATGCATCATTGCGGTGTCTCCACCATTATGCTCAGCTTTCTCCCGTGGGCTGGAAGTTGCTTTTTTTGGAAGGGAGGCAAGCAAAGCAGCTCACGTGGGCTTTGGTGAGGAGTCTGGCGGCTGCTGTCATCTGAGCCCGGCAGCAGGGAGAAGCTGGCAGATCAGGCCAGCCTGGCCATGGGTGCTGTTGTTACGGCAGACCACATGCCAAAGAGCTTCCCTGATTTCTCTGCTGCTGCCCTGTCTTGCCCAGGGGTGTCCCAGCTCCCCCGGCCTCCCCCACCTCCACAGCACTGACAGAGGGGAGCACTTGACAATAACATCTTCCTTATGTGCCTGAAACAACAGACAAAATCCCAGGCTTTTCCTGAGATTGCATTTCAGTGAAATCCCTGATGAAAGAGCAGAGCAAGACACCAGTGTTGTTTCTGCAAATGCAAACTCCCGCAGAAATCCCTGCCTGCTGCAGGCACTGAAGACGAGGGCAAGTATGCTGCTGCCGTGACTGTGCAGTTCCCACCTCCCCAACCCCTGCTCACCAAGATGCCATTGCATCCCAAAACAGCCAGTTTGCTTGGGATGGTTCTCTTGCCTCTTTGCTTGGAAGCAGCATCAGTCCCACTGTTGTTCTGCTGAGAGCAGCATCCGCTCGTCATCTCCAGCTCCTTGCTGCGGGACCACATTTTGTTTGTGACCCAGCTCTCCCCTCTGTCTCTTCTCTCCACAGCAGTTTTTCTCCAGCTTCTCCCCAGGTAGCCAGCTGGACTGTCCGTTCTGCTTGTGAAGGACAAGGACAAAACCCTTGCTTGGTCTCACCTGTGCGATCCAGCCAAATGTGTCTGTGCTAGGAGTGTGCGCTCTGTTAGCAGCCCCAGTTCCGTCGGTATTGGCAAACCTGATCCCTGCTGGAGCAGTGCCTCCTGCCAGCTCATTAATGAAGGGAGTACCTGACAGAAACCTCCCTACCCACCCCTGCAAGCCACCTCTGGGATGCTCTCCTGGCTTGGTTGGTTTCTAATGCAAGTGGAAGCCAGCCGATCCCCTACATGGCCACAGCCTCACATGAAAGATGGGAGCCACCATGGCTCTGCCAGGTCCTGTGGTTGCCCCGGGCAAGAGACAGGGCAGATGCAGCACTCTCCCACTCCTGCACACCTATCCTGGACCCCAATATCCTTGGAGTAAGGTTTGCCTGCAGAAACCAGGGCAGGAGCACCTGGGTCATGGCTGGCTGTATCCCCAGAGCAGCCACTTCCCCAGCAGGAAGGGTCTGGTGGAGGATCATACCAAGGCACCAGATAGTTCATGTGACCAGTTCCTGTCACGTCAGTCAGTGTTCCCAAGAAATACATCTTCATCTGCTCCAGGGACTGGGAGCCATCTCCCCACTGCTGCACCTCTGACCTATCAGGGTCAAGTGCCTGGCTCCACTTGTACGAATTACAAATTGAACCAATATTAAGGGGAAGAGGAGATGCAGACTCGCTACCCATGCACACTTCACAACATGTTCAATAACCTACCCTGACCACACAGTTCCTCATGGCTGTAAATTACTCCCATTGCTGGTTCCCAGCCTGTATCTCTCGAAGCTTTCTCAGGCCAGACCCTCCATCCCTCCCCGTCCTCCCACATAGCTCCAGACCCTGGAATTTACCCACGCTTAAAAGTATTTTATGCATCCCTGTAAAATCACACACATTTAAAGCCAGTTAAGGCCTGAATTATGCGTTAAGATGTTGTTCAATTTGTAAGCACCATAAAAACCTGAAATAAGTTATCTTAGAAATAACCACGGGGAAATTGCAGCCCCCACTCACAGCCAAGGAGGCCATGACCCGAGTGCACGAGCAAACAGCTCTCCCTGCAACTAATGCTGCTAGGGTGCGGGAGGGCTGCTGGGGGCTGTATTTTAGCCGTCACATCTGCCGTAACCCTGGGCAGCTCTAGAGCAGCAGTGACCTAGCTCACCTGCCACAAGAGCTTGGTTTTCCTCCCAGCACATGCTTGTTGTCAGCATGGGCAGCACTGAGTCACACTGCACCAGCGAACCCCATGGGTGCTGGGTGCTGCCAGGCAGCAGCAACTGAGGATGGCAGGATGGGATGGGGATCCTGAGGAGGTGGATGCCAGAACCCTCTGCTGTCCTGGACCTCTTCAAGGTAATGGAGGGAAGCAGAGCTTGGGCTCTTGCCAAATCATTCTCCAAAGAGCCATGCAGGGGGAGAGCCTGCCCACGCAGGAATTCCCTGCCAAGCCATACCAGGGCTCAGTCTTGTGCTTCACATTTTATCAGCATAGACAGGGGCTGGTGAAGGGGCTGCAGGCCCTCAGCAGCTCTAAGCACCAGCCAGCAAACAGGGTGGCTGCCGTCTCCCAAGTCTCCTCCAATTAATCTCTGCAATGGGCTGCTGCCCTCTGCTATACAACCATTTTCTCCATCTTGATCCTTTCCAGTAACCACTCTGCCACAGTCTGATTTTTTTCTGAAGTCCCCTTGTTTTTGCTGTCAGCTTCTAGAGAGGGAGGGGCATCATGGAGCAGGGTGCTCCAGTTCTCCTCCATGTGGGCAGATGTCATTGGTTACCCTGAGGATCTCCTACGGTACATCCAGGCCACTGGCTTTCCACTGCTTCCATGCAGACTCTGCACATTGTGGAGGCACACAAAAGGTGGGCCACGAAATTAAACTGCTCAGAGAAAGAGGTGGAGCAGGACCTGTGCCCACGAACGAGCCAGAACCCAGCACAGCAGGAGCAGCTGGCCGTCTTCCCCACGTTTCGCACTCTCCATCTGTCTCCAATGCGAGGCAGGAGCCCAGCATGGAAACCCACTGATTCTTTCCAGAGCTGCAAAATGAAGCTTTTTCATCCCAAGGACATGGGCTGCTCTGCCCTCCTGCCTCTCTAAACTCCGACCAGATTTTCCTCTGAGCCTTCAAAGGGAAGGAGCCAGAGCAGCATCCCTGGCAGGCAGCACCATGAGGACCAACCAGCTGAGCCCCCCAGGGGGAGTACAGGGCCGGTCCCCAAGGTAGGGTGGCAAGTTCCCATGGCAGAAAGGTGTTAACGAAGGCCAACCAAGCAGGCTGTGGCTCAGCTGCTGGCAGTGAATCAGAGAGCCCAGGTCTGTTTTGCTGCCAGGTTATCAGTGGATCCATCAAGCGATGCCTTCAAGACGCCAAATCTATCAGCTCTCCCATATGGATGCCATCCACACCGAGCCATTTCCTGCCTAATCGGTATCAGCCGCACTCCTCCCTCCCCAAAATTGCTCTTTACAGCCTGCTGCAACTCTACAAATATTTTTACAACAGGTAAAAAAAGGCACCAAGTGCTTCCTGCTGCCGAAACTTCCTTCCAGGGCACTCACTGTGCACTGTCCTGCCCTGACTGGGATGCAGGTGCACGAAGACATCCCTGGGGTCTAACATTAGTCTGTGCTAACAACTTTCCCCATAGTTTGGCAAACACTGTGGTAGGTGCTGGGGTCCTCATAGGTGCCCAGGAATAGGGACACAGGTGAGACAAGCTGGACAGGACCTCCCTGGGGTGCCAGGGCAGAGCCCTGCTGAGGGTGTGCCGTATTTACTGGCAGAGAGGTGTTTGCCTTGCGAGGGTTTCTGCGCCTGATAGCCTGGGATTATTTTGGCTTTCATGTGGTCTCTAATGAAAGGGAGTCTGGAACAGATGCAGATTTGAAAGAAAAGAGGAGGAGGAGAAAATTTCTTAGCATAGGGTTTCGGTTCCCCTGCTTATAAACAGTGCTGACAGCGAGAGGCGGCAGTGATAAACACCCAGATAAGAGGCCAGCTAGACAGGTAATTTGGCACAAAAGGGTTGTCTGGAGAAGCTTAGGCAGAAGTTGCCACATGTTGTTTAAAAAACACAAAACCTCAAGCCCTGACCAGAGCAGGAGGCTGTGCTGGGGAATTCCCCCAGCTACTCAGGCACGGGGTACCCCAGCAGGAGCCCAGGGTTTACTCAGTTATTAAGCACCACTAGTTTTCCTGCCTGGCAGCTGCCTGCGGGAGCTCCCGGCAGAGGGGCTGCTTCCAGTGAAGGTGGCTCAACATTCCGTTCACTGCCACAAAACCATCTCGCTTCCTCATTCGGTGAGCTGTCACATATTCCTAAACACCTCTAACAGAGTGCGCCATTCAGGGAAATCATTCCTCCTCTTTAAAGATTCATGGATATTGGTGCTGGAGAGAAAAACAGCAGTTTCCCCTTCCCTGTGACCAGAAATCACTGCAGGGCAGGATTGTTTCTGATAACAACAAACAGCATCTTGGCCCTGGCATCATCCCGCCAGCGGAACCATTCCCAGCGTCCTGGGTAAAGGGAGCATAAATCCCAAAGCCTTGAATAAAGAGCATCAATGTTTTAAGGCAGGAGCCGCTCATATAAATTGTGCAGAACTTTATAAAAGCTGCAGAAAATACAGCCCTGCTGTGCGAGCGGCATAAACCTTACACAACAGCCAGGATGATTCACAGGAGCGAGTGGCATGAATCACGCAGCAGCGGGTGAAACAGGTTTCTCCCCTGTACCTGTAACGCAGAGACAGCCCAGCTTCGGCTGGGATCTTATCAGCCCCATCCTCCTCCCTCGGCACCGGTGCGTGACTCGACTTGCCGGCATTGCCTTGGCGCGATGGGAAGAGCCAGGGCAGGCAAAGGCGTTCCAGAAGAGCCCAGGAGGAATTTTTCAAACCAGCTGGTGCCCAGCAGGGACCGTGGAGAGATGTCTATTATTTTCAGGTGATAACAATGAAGTGTTTCTACAAAGAGCCATGCCAAAGGAGCAGGGATTCTACGAGTCCATCGAGCACAAAGCTTCTGGAGTTGAAAGGGAAACACCCAAAGGCTCTGGCAGCTCTTGCTTTCCGAGTGACCCAGCTGCTAACAAAAAAGCCAGCGAGGGAAGCAGTCTGCTCTCTGGCAGGCAGAGATACACGTCTCTTTTTAAGGCTGTGAGGAATGAATTGGTGGTTAGAGATGAAGGTGCTCATAAGAAGCTGAATTTTAAAACCTGTAAATTAACTAAGTAAGAGGGGGGAGAGCTGTCCCAGCTTCCTGAAAGGGAGTTCATGCCTCTAATCTGCCAGGATGCTTTCTCCCATCATGAGGAGGGTGAAGTAAGGGGAACTACTTGACATAATGTGTTTGGGGTTTCAAAGCTCTTTGACAAGGTCCCTTATGAGAGGCTATTAAGGGAATTAAATGCTTGCAAAGCAAATGGAAAAAGTAACTCTAATGGTTGGGAACAAAGAGGCAAAACAGCATATATTAATGAGGGCTACCTTCCTGAAGAGCTACAGCACTCACCGGGAGGCTCCTCCCCAAGTTTTTGTGTTAATACTGGTGGTTCAATAGATGCCTTAATGATCTAGAAAAGGAGAATGAAAAATGTCATAAGAAAAATCTGGCAGAGGACCCAAATTGCACGGAGTGTTCAGAACAAGAGAAGACTACGGGGGAACTTCAAAAGGCCCAGGGAGAGCTTGATGGATGGGCTAGTCAATGGCGGATGAAATCCAAAGTAGACAAATGCGTAGTCATGCACGCTGTGAGGAACAGGCCCCGCTAATTCAAACAAAATGTTAAAGTGCAGAGGAACGGGAGAGATAATAGGGCAAACACTCTGGTGCCAATACCTCCATCGATAGCACCTCCTCAATGAGAACGTTGGGTTCGGCCCCAGTTGCTTCGCTTTGGATACTGGCATTTTCAAGGTGCTCTTTTTCCTGGGAGGAGCCCAGTGGCTCCACATGCACTGAGGAACCCTACCCATCATCAGACACTGGGACTGGTGCAGAGGGAGGTCCATTGGATGCAGGTGAGCATCTCCTCCAGCAGGACTGTTGAGCAAGAGCCTGACTTTGGGGGCTGGGATGGCCCTCAGTGGGACACTCCCTGTTACCCAGAGGAAGAGCCCAGCAAGATGTGCTGGGCACTTATCCAGGAGAATTACCTTCTGACAGCAGAGTAAGGTGAAGCCCCATGCTGTTCTCCCCAGGGATCAATCATTCCCACTCTAAAGCAGATGAGAATAGTGGGTCTCACATTGAGCTCAGGCCCTAGAAGATCATCTGGTCTAGTGAGGACCACAAGGCAGCACCTGACCCCGATGCCATCTTCTGGGACAGAGTGAGCTGCTTGTTTGCTCAGCTGGGGACGGTCCCAGCTTCCTGCTTTGTCTTGCTCCTCCCCGGTGCTGCTCAAACCAGCACAGAGGAGCCAGCGCTGGACTTTGTCAGCTTTAACAAGTCCCATCAGCGGGCACTTGAAAGTGATAAACATTTGTACTGACTTTGAAACAGATGCAGATGTTGAGGGGCAACGTTGGGGGTGTCCCCAGGGGCTGGTGGCAGCCGCTAGTAGGGTCCCATTGGATGTTCCAGCAGGCGCTCCTTTAGCACAGCTGGTATCAGAGGTACCCGGCTTCAGCCAGAGCTTTGCTTGGCAGCCCTACAGTCCAGCCCTAGCACTGGCTTTGGGGATGGCTATAAATTCAAACCAAACAGTTTTGGGCAGCTTGGGTGAGCAGGGACTTCAAGAGGAGCAGATGGGGAAGACATAGTGGAAACGATGCTTAGGAGGCGATGTGTGCACGGGGAGAAACAGGCACGGGGAAGAGAGCGCTTGTCCCTGCAGAGAAAAGATGCCGATATGGCCCCGCTGGGTTTCTCTCAGACAGTCACAGCTTTGTCAATGGCTACTTTTCTGCAAATAAATTCAGTATTTATTTCCTACGAGTGGCTGGCGGGAGGTAAAGGAAGGAAAGACACTTATTGAATAATTGCACAACCCTCAAGAAAAGCCATAAATTACCCAGCTCTATCTGTCACTATAATTTCCAGCCAAAGTCCTAATGAATCTTTCCCAACAATAGTGTAAGGACAGGTCTGAAAATGTATTGAACTGTCTAAGCACTTGGGTAAGCAAAGCGGAGGCATTAATAACCACCACGAGACAAACCACAGAGCAGCGGGGACAGAGAATCTTGGGCTGCCTTTGCTCCATGGCCTCTGCCCAGCCCTCGCTGCCCCCGCACAAGGCAGGGATGGGACTGGGGGTCGCTAGCCCTTGAGAACAACTGCAAGCTTAAGTGGTTCAAAAGGCTTTGATAATTACAGGCAAAAAAACCTCAACAATAGAAAGACATCACTATTGGAAACCAGCGCCCAAAGTACATCTGTTTATGGGCAGAAGAGAGGCGGCAGCTTTGCTGGTTGGCCCTGTAGTTTTGATCCACAAAGCGGTAGAAGATGAGAGGTCTGTTCGCACAGTGAATCATGTTTCACCTCCATGCTTTGGTCCAGCACGTTAATGGAAGGCCAGACAAAAAAATAGAGGCAATTTTTGGCCAGGCAATAACAAAATGTGGTAAAAATTACTGCTCTGAACTGCTTCTCCAAGAAGCATTTCTTAATTCAAACACATCCCTTTACCTTTTCATCTTAAGCTCTTCCAGCAACCAGCATAAGAGAGACCTAAAAATGCCACCAAAATTCTCAGGCAATGACCAGGTTTACACACCCACCCCACCACCTCAATGGCCAAAGCACCAGACCCCCCTTTCCCACACAAACCCAGACCAGACCTGCCCAGCACTGGCCCCCGAGTCCTGTCACGCTCCGAAGTCCCCGCCACGCCGTGTGCTTTCACTTCACGTTTCGCTCTTGCACTTCAAATGCTATTCCCACAGCGAGGATTTACTGCTGCTGGGTTTTCAGGCAGCCCTCCACCGCGTATCGCGTAATGCCATCTCCAAGCGGCCCTGCGTCTCTCTCCAGTGCTTCCAGGACCCCCATTACTCTGATATCCGAGCGCTTCGTGAGCGGTAATGGATTTAAACCTGCAACCTCCAGCTGAAGCGGAGAAGAGTTATTGCTCCTGTTTACAGAGGGGAGCCACGGCCCAGCAGGGCTGGCTTGCCCAAATCCTCGGTGAAATCTAGAGTGAAGCAGGCGAGGGGACGAGGTTTCTGGTCGATCAGATTAGCATCCTAATACCAAACCCGCATCTCCCTTCCAGTTCCCATGAAGCGCCTTCCTCCACAGGGATCTTGGCGGTTACTGCCTGCCCACCCACACCGGACCTTGCAGTGCAGAGGGCTGAGCCCCAGCCTCGCTCCTGCCGGAGGGCACAGGGCAGCTCCCAGGACCCCAGGGGGTGGCTGTGGAAGACGGGGGGGTCCCACAAGAGACCACAGCCTCCCAGGAGCAGACGGATTAACGTTTCAACTTGGCTCGGTGTGACATTTCCATCTGGTTTGACAAACTAAACATTTGAGTTAGCAAATGTCAAAGTATTTCCATCAAAAATGTCGGCGGCAGAGTCTGACATTTCTTAATCTTGCCTTTGTTCCCAAATCTGTGAACATTTTTTGATATTTCAACTTTGTCTTGATTTGAGAGGGAAAAACACACGGCAGGTTGTGACCAGTTGAAGCAATTACGTATTTCTAACCTAAGCCATTAAGTCGGTCCTCTGGGCTACTCCTGCCAGGAACAGACATCGATGGTGACACCAGGCAGTCCTCTGTGAACCCTGGTTATTTACAGAGACAATCTAAAGACACACAGACCATAGCACGCCAGGAAGCAGGCAGCTGAAGCTTCCTCGCTCCAGGCTCGGAGATGCATCTAACCAGCCCTTCACCTCCAACTCTGCTTTGCTCTTTCATGGCATCACACCGAGTTCCATCTCCAGGGGCCTGGGCAAGGGGCTTCCCACCACCTCCTGGTGCTTTAGTGGAAGAAGGATCAGGGAAGTCAGAGCAGAAGAGCACGCACCGTACAGAAATCTATAGTCAGCTGCATTTTGATACGGTCCCCAAAGTACCTAATTATGCAGCTCGGATTTCTCCCTGCTCCTCGTTCCAGCGATAGCTCACCCTGAATCTTTATCAGGCCTTCGGGCTTCGCAGACATAAAGGAGACATTCGGCTCTCCCGCCTTCCCAGCAGGATGGGAGGGCAGAGGTAGAAGGGCGACATACTGCTCTTGTCAGATTTGCAGAAAGCCACGTCAGGGAGCAGGCGTCTAAGTGCACATAACACCTAAACAAATGGCTGCTTCCCCGCGGTGCTCCGGCTCTGCCGGGGAGGGATGGTGCGGAGCCAAGCAGGCAGCTGTGGCAGCACAGGAACACGCTTCGAGGGGGTCTTAGAGGGATTTGGGAGAGGGAGAGTGCGCATGAAAATTGCATCAGAGCAAGAGCTAATTGCCAAGATTAACAGGCTCCAACAAGTGAAGGGTGAACTCTTGAAGTATGAAGTGTTGACGGAGGCGCAAGCGTTACCCACGGAGCCAAGCGGAGCCGATGTGGAGAGGGGCAGAACGGCTCTGGAGAGGCCAGTGGGCTACACAGCCTCAGCTGCCGCCTGTCCCCAGGGAGTGGGCAAAGGGACTGAATGGCCACATCAGGGAGGGTGGCTTTGGGTGGCAAGGCTCCACGTGGGCAGATACGAGTGAGCACAGAGGGAAGGGAAGAACAGATGTAAGGGAACTATGTGGCCCTGCCCCAGGGGTTTGCATACTGAGGTGTCCCAAAGATGGTGCCAAGGATGAGCAGCAGCCAAGATGCAAAGATGCCACTGGCTCTTGCCCATGGCTTGTCCTCAGTCCTGTCCCAAGAAAGGCGTAGAAATGTTATTTGCAATTAGGAACTGGTGACCTAACCAGAAAGGCTGCAGCCACAGGGAGCGAGCAGACAGTGGGGCGCAGGTGGATGCCTGCTTGGAAAACCAGCACCAGCTGCAAGAAAAATAAATAAACCCAGCCAAATCTGATGCCCGGCCAGCCCAGGGACACATTAACTACACAGCCAGGGATAGCTGCATGGAATAGACAGCTTATGAGATGGATGAACACTGCAGCGAACAGAATTTGTCGGTGTTTAAATTAAATGAGGACGGGCATGGATGTACTCTGGCTTTGGCAGAAACACCTGGGGCCATGCACGTAGCAGAAGGCAGAGCCTGAGATGGTGCTGTGCTGCAAGAGGAGATGAACTGACTACATGAGAGGGTAAGAAATGCCACCACAGCCTATGTGGTTGAGGGCTGTGAAGAGAGATGGGCAAGGTGAGGGCTGCAGCCCAAGTCCAGAAACAGCTCTGCAACAGGATGCTGCCGTGATGAGGGAGGAGTTGGACAGAAGCTGCCTGGGAGCACAAGGCAGACTGCAGATGAGACATTGGCTTTCCAATGGCAAAGCTGGCAGAAAAGGGATCCAAGCAAAAAGTTGAGACGCTGAAGGAAAACACGAAAGAGAAGCTACGGGCAGTGTGTCTGCTCTCCCAAACAGCAGGAGTGGGAACAAGGTAGGGGTTTATCCTATGCTGAGCTCCCAAGCATAACTTTATAACTGGGCTCTGCCAGCGTGTAAGTGGCCAGTACTGCAGAGGAATCACAGAACATTAGGGACTAGAAGAGACCTCAAAAGATCACCTAATCCAATGCCCCTCCCAGATCAGGATCACAAGAGCAGATCATTAATGACCTGCAGAAGAAGTGTCTGTGCAGATCCTGTGACTCCAGGGGTTTCTTGCTTAAACCCCCCCAAGCAAAAAGCGGAAGGGACATGTCTACATTTAGCTGAGGGGTGTCGTGGAGGACGGCTGTGACTCACACCAAGTCCTGTAGGAAATCTCTGCAGCAGTCAGGAGCGAAGCCCAGAGTCCCCAGCTAGCCGGTGGCACAACACAGGGCACCCACTTCTCCTTATGAGCAAGTCCCCCAAAACTAGGTTTGAGGCAGGCACGGCTCACAAACTAGCAAGAGATAAACTTCTAACAAATATTACTTGCAAACATATCATTCAGGCAGCTCCGTTTCTAGGTTACACAGCTGACAATTTTGTAATGCAGAAAGAGAAAAAAGATCAAAACCAGCCGACATGTCAAGGAACATAAGCCACAGAAGACAAAACACAGGGGGGAAAAAAAAATAAAGACTGGTTTTCAAAGAGGAAAGAGAAAGAAAACATTAAACCATGGGGTGCTCAGAGATCTCTGCCAGAACCAGGCTTGTCTCTCTCCCTACAAGGACTGGTGAAGTGAGTGGTAAATTGATGAAAACTTGCTAAACTCTTCGGGATGGGTTAATGGAGGGCAGAGAACACAGATCAGGGCACAGGATGGACCCCAGCCTGGCTGGGTCTCCGCGTGGAGGAGAGAGCTGCTTAACCAGTGCTCGGTGCGTGGGAACGTCTTAGGCTGTTTGTGCACAACAAAGGGTTTGAAGGCAGCTGAGGTGAAAAGGAGAAGGTCTGCCTATCAGCGCAGATATTCCCCAAATGTGTCTATGCATCACGCAGCAGCATTCAAAACCCAAATAAAACCTTACAGTATATATAAACGGGTGGGATAGAAAATACTATTATATAAACCTGTCTTCGTATCGGGACTGGGGGCTTTTCCAGAAAGATACACTTCAGCCAAACAAATTACAGAGCTCAGTGTGGGGATAACTGGGTGGAGTTTAATGGCCTGTAATGTGCAGGAGGTCGGGCTAAGTGAGCTAATAGTTTGCCTGGCCTTAAAGCCTATGAATACATGAATAAATCGAGGGAATGCTTGTTTAGTGCCCGTCCCCCAGCCTGCAAACACATGATGCAGCAAGACCAGGGGGAAATTAGAGATGGGCACTGGAACTGGNGCTCCACATTCCTCTTGAACTGAGGGGCCCAGAACTGGACACAATACTCCACATGTGGTCTCACCAGGGCAGAGTAGAGGGGGAGAAGAAACTCTCTTGATCTGCTAACCACCCCCATTCTGATCCACCCCAGGATGCTGTTGAGGGATGGGAGATAGCTGGAAGTTGCTGGAGTAAAAGGGAACGTCTGCCTTTGGCCAGGATCAGCCCTGTAGCTGGTGGGACTTGGAAGGATGTGCAAGATGGAAGAGCAGAGCACTGGAAGACACAGCACCACCCCATATCCCCCAGTGTCCACAAATGGAGAAAAAAATCCCATTGCCAAATACTCACCCTTGGGTGCATTGGGGCTGAGAAAACCCAGAACAAGTGTGGTCAGCAAGGAGGAGGGAAACACCAAAAGTGGGGTCAAGAGGCAGGTGAAACCACAGGGGTGGCAGCTGGTGGGTAGAAAAAGTGAGAGCTGATCAAATATTCTGGGGACGACGAAGGGCTTTTGCGCACATCGGGGAAAAGAAGTGCTAGAGAGACAGAAGGATAGTAACAAATGAGAAAGGGGCTGGAAGGAATGAAGAGCTTTAAAATGGCTGTTGCTGAATTGCTTTTTTAAATTGCTCTTTAAGGCGATAACTAAAGAGAAGAGGCACGGTCAATTAGGAAGTAATGAAGACCTTGTAAATACTTACTGATAAAAAGCACGTAAGGGAGCGCTTGACAAACCCAACGTACACAAATCAGCCGGGGCAAGCAGCATGCGTTTTGAATTATTAAGGGAATTCACTAACGAACTTAGCTAGCCTCTACCACTTCAAAACCCACCACCATCAACAAAAATAAAATTGCAGCCGGCCAAATTACGAGCTG
>VXBP01005443.1:1678080-1741462 GCA_013400115.1 Rhinopomastus cyanomelas | reverse complement strand
GGGGGGGGGCAGCGGGGATTGGCAGGGAAGGAAATAAACACAAAGCAAAATTAAAAAGGAAAGAAGAGGGGATGGGGGGAGACTGGGAAAGGAGACTGACAATTAGTATCCAGGAAATTCATCTCATCTGCCAAGCGAAGAGCGCCACAGAAATCGGGGATTAAGGAAAAGGCATTTGCTCGCTCCCGAAGGAGAGCAAAGCCACAGGCAGTGCAAAGGAAAAATTTACTAAGGACAGACCGTGGCGGTCAAAGCTGACTGGTATTTTACAGGGCATCACATCACACCCTCTCTGGAGGCAGGCCCTGGTGGATTAAACCTAGCAGGACACATGGCATTTCATCCTGCATCTTACATATCTTTCTTGGAGGAATTAATTGGCTACAAAGTAAGGCTGGCTCAGGAGCCCACGCGGCGCAGTGGCCGGCTCAGGAACCAGCGCTAGACCTGATCTTGTTCTGGATGAACATTAGTGATCAAGAAGATAAATAGCAAAGTAATTGCATTTGCAGATGATGTTTAATTAGGTCATGCTGCGAAAAGAAATAACACAACAGGAGCCAGGATGATTTGAGACACAGGTTGAACCGGGTGAGCAATGAGCCTGGAAGAACGCAGGGACCTTGGGGGAGAAGGTGTCCTCAGCGTAGGTGCTGGGGACAAGCTAGGGGAGAGCCCCAGGACAGTAACTGACTGGAAGAAGCAGTTTAGGCGG
Organism: Rhinopomastus cyanomelas; assembly: GCA_013400115.1. Taxonomy (NCBI): domain Eukaryota; kingdom Metazoa; phylum Chordata; class Aves; order Bucerotiformes; family Rhinopomastidae; genus Rhinopomastus; species Rhinopomastus cyanomelas. Next base: position 1,740,747 of record VXBP01005443.1, on the reverse strand, counting down.
GATTTCTTAATGCATCTGTCTGGGCTGAAAAGCATCAGGGTCCCTCAAACTTACCAGTGGAATGGTGGTACATCCAGTCAATGAAACTGGTGAAGGGTCTAGAACACAAGTCTTATTGGGGGGGGCAGCTGAACGAACTAGGGTTGTTCAGCCTGGATAAAAGAAGGCTCAAGGGTGACCTTATCAGTCCCCACAACAGCCTGAAAGGAGGTTGTAGCAAGGTGGGTGTTGGTCTCTTCTTCCAAGAAAGAAGTTATAGGACAAGAAGAAACAGCCTCAAATTACAACAAGGTTTGGATTGGACATTGAAAAATTTCTGCACTGAAAGGGTTGTCAAGCGTCAGAACAGGCTGCCCAGGAAATGGTTGAGTCACCATCCCTGGAGGGATCGAAAAGATGTAGATGCAGTACTTAGCGACACAGTTCAGTGGTGATTTGGCAGCGCTGGGTTAACAGCCAGGCTCAGTGATCTTAAAGATCTTTTCCAACCTAAATGGCTCTATGGTTTTGCAGCACAAGGAGGACGTGGCGTGCTGTCTTGCCCAGAGGTTTTAGAACTGAAGAGGTGATGCTGGGTACCAGGAGAAATCGGCTCCCTTAGCTCTGGGGTGCTGGAGCACTGGCTGCCTGCTGTGGCACGACCAGGGCTGGATGGGTACCCACAACACCCCCAGGACATCTCTGCCACGGGAATGGGCATCATAGGAGGAGAACTCCTCCCCTCCAACCCCCAAACAGGGCTGGGCAAACAAAAGAAGGGAGCCCCAGTGCAGCGGGTGTTATTTGGGAGAGCTGTCAGAGCACTCACTCTCAGGGCATCTCTGCTTCTCATCTGCCTGATGGAAGCTGACGTTGTGTGAACCTTTCCGAGCAAACCCAAATTATTTTAATTTCTAAATCCAAACAGCTCCAATTATATCATTTCCCGCGTGCAAAGCTGGGTAATGCTCTCCCTCTGCTTCCCTGGCAGGGCTGTGGCAAACCTGTGTAGCAAGGTAAAGGGGGACTTAGGACTGGTTTTGGGGGTCCAGAAACCCACACTCCTCCCCATCTGCCACTCCTGTGGAGGGACAGCTCAAGGGGCACATTGGGACAGACCCCAGCAGGCGAGGCAAGACAGGGTGATGGTTTGAACACGCAGAGCAAGTTTCCAGAGTTCAGTTTTGCTCACATCAGAAAATGAATAAATCAGGCTTTTCAAGGAAATTAAAAATATTTTGTGTGAGCTCTTATCCACAGCAGAGCTTTCAGGGCTTTTTCCTCCTGCTCTGCGCAGAGCAGTCTCCCATGGCAGGCTCAGAGGGGATTTTGCTTTAAGGATGAGCAACAAACGTTTGGATGGTTACAGAAATAGAGAAGAAGAAGGAAAAAAAACCTTCAACAAGTTGAGGAAACATTTCCTAAAGAGCTCTGATTAACTAATTAACTGAGTTTCTTCCTACACCACCAGCCTTTCCCTCACAGCCTGGGTGCCATCCCTTTGCAAAGGCTACATCGCACTAACACTTAGCGTATCTCATAATCGTAATTATACACCTCCAGCTGCCTTCGGGAATTTTTTTCCCCTCTCATAAGCAGCCCTCCCCCTTTTCTCTAGGGCTGTCTCAGCACTATTTTCCCACCTTTGTTTTGCCCACAGCCCATGCAGGGTGAGCAGAGCAAACCTGGCTGCAGTTTTGCCTTTGGCACCCCAAGCACCTCACGGTCCTTCTCATGTCCACCCGCAAACCCCACTGCTTCCAGCATTGCCCCTTCCCTCCCCTCACTGCCTGCTCCTCCATTTCTACTTGTGTTCATTTTAATAGGGTCTCAAAGTTCTCTGTTAGCTCACAGAGCCTTTTCTCCAGACAAGCTGTGCCCAAATTCAGGCACCATGCCCCCCCCCCAACATCCACTCCCCAATCCCTGAGCCAGCAAGAGGCTTCTGCTGAGCCGAGCCAGCAAACCTAGTCTCACATGAACAAGCCATCCTGGACCTGTTGCACACAGCAGATTCCAACCCCACTGCCATCTCCTCTAGCATCTCTTCCTCAGCTATATCCTCATTCCTTTTAGCACCTCTCATCCTGCTCCAGCAGCACCTGATGCCCCCAGCACCTCAACTGCACACAGCTGGGGTCACAGTAGGAGCTGAGCTGCACTTTCTACCACCTGGAACTCCTTTCTCTAGGAACCACAGCTCTCCTGCTCAGCCTTCCTCTGAGGCTTCACCAGAGGTTGCTGGAGCACCAAACCACCCCCCAAATGCCTCAATTTCTAGGTCAAATTCCCAACCCCTTATCATATAACAAAGTAACCGGGGCGCCTGAACACTCGTCTAAACTTAAAACACCTTTTATTCTCATTAAAGGGCTCTGAGCCTCTCTCCCGCTTCTCTATCTCCCAGTTAAAAGCTAATTAATTACTGTTGACTTCCCCAGCAGATGTTCTCGCTTCGGCGCTGGTCGGAAACACGGTGATTTGTGAACCGCAGGGCTCCGGCGTGGAGAAGTGAGGACCAGGGCGTGCGGGCTGGTGGGGAGCAGAGCCCTTGCTAGCCAAGCCTGCTTCTGAAAAAGGAGAGAGAGTGGCTGTTTATGAGAAAGGCACTGGTTGTTTTTCTTGGAAAGAAGCAAAATCCTCAGATAGGGGTAAAATCCTGATTCCACAGAAAATTAAGCAGTGTGGATTTCAGTTGGGTCTGGTCAGAGGTTTATTTCCCCTCATACAAAAAAACCTCTCATAAATCACTGCTCTCTCCAAGGGCTTTTCAAAGTGGTGATGCAAAACAGAACTGCACTGTCCGCGAAAGGCTAGCCAGCCCCAAAGAGTGGTGGGGGAAGTGGGGAGGGATGGGTGGCCACCCCCACAGCCCCACCGCCCTGACACTGCCACCCTGCATCCCTCTGCCTGCCTCTGCAGCTCACAAAATGTCAGCAAAGACCAAGCAGGGTTGCGGGAGAAATGGGTGCTGGGAGAGCTTGTGTGATAGCAGTGGACCAGTGGGAGGATAACCTGGCAGTTTGCTGTTTGCTGTGAGGCAGGGAAGGGCAAAAGCGCTTGCTGATGGGGGTCCCATTGCTGTGGTGTGTACAGTATCCCGTGGGCACAGGCATCCTTGTGGGCATGGACATCCCAGGAAGCAAGGACATCCCTACAGACAGACACCCCAGTGGGCACTGGCATCCCTACAGACAGGCACCCCAGCGGGCACCAGCATTCCAGGAGGCAAGAACATCTCTACCGACAGACACCCCAGTGGGCACTGGCATCCCTACAGACAGACACCACAGTGAGCACTGGCATTCCAGGAGGCAAGGACATCCCTACAGATATGGGCATCCTGGTGAGCGTGTGCAGCTCCTGGCCAGGGCTGGCGTCTCCACTGCTGTCTTTGCTCTGCTGGAGCTGCAGTGCAGAGTGGGACACGGGAGTATGAAATCCTGCCCAACAGGGTGCACATCAAAGACACCTTCTGCAAAAATGCTGCCAAGCACTGAAGCTCCTGGGCTAACAGCCGTGCAAATCCCCCTGATGATTACAGTGACTTTCTAATATCGACAGAAACCTCTGTGCTAATGAAATGCACTGAAGTTAAGCAGCCGTGGAAATGCCAGTGTAAAGGAGAAAGGCCACCAAACAGGCGCTAATGGAAACCCAAATCCCCAGAACTAACAGGCTGCGCTCGGAGGAGAGGGTAGGGAGCAGGGGTCTCCTGTGCCATTGTCCCTGGATGGGGGTATGACCTTCTCCAGCTTACAGAGCTTGGTGCTGTCATCACAGTGACAGGACGGTGAGGGCTGGAAGGGATCTCTGAAGATCAGCTCGTCCAACAGCCCTGATGAAGCAGGTTTGTCTCTGGAGCAAAGGAGGTGCACAGGTGAGGACTGGTGGGCTCACTGGGGGCAGAAATTGGGGAGATATGAAGGTGTTTATCCTTTTAGCCCTCAGCTCTGGTGCTGTCAAGATGTTTTTCCTTCCCGGGGGGCCCCCAGTCCGTCTGGGAGGTGCTGACTGCAGAGCAGGCGCTTAACAAACACAGCAGCTCGCAGACCTGCCTGGCCCTGACAGACCGTTTCCCATTGAGCTGAGGGTAGAAAATGGGATTTCAGCTTTTTCTTTTCATGGTAAATGTTTCTGATTCTGCCGGCTGATGTGTTCACCTCTTGAGTTAATAGGCAATAAGCAAAGCTGTGTCATTCCTGTTAAGGAGACAGAAAGGGCTCCATTTAAATGCAATGCGCGGGGTGATACAGGCTGGGCTGGGAGAATGCCCGGTGCTTCTCCGCAGTGGTTCAGGGAGCTGGGGAGGGTGTCTTGCGTTTTCTCTGACAGCAGAGGTGGGCGTTGAAATAGGGCCTTTTGTCATCTCCTCGTCAGTGCTTCCAGGGGGTGGAATCAGAAGTGACCTCAGACATGGGTCCCCCAGCTTGCTTCCTTCCCCAGCTGTCAGGAGAGACCAGGTATCCTCGCACAGAGCTTGCTGCTGGAGCAGCCCAGTGCTGTGCTGGTGCTGTGAACTGCATCTCCCTGGAGAGAGGAAAGGAATGAGGACACAAAATCATAGAATCATTAGGGATTGGAAGGGACCTCGAAAGATCATCTAGTCCAATCCCCCGCCACAGCAGGATCACCTAGACCAAGTCATACAGTCAGTCTGGGTTAGCAGGGACCACAGGTTCGTCCAGTTCCAACTCCCCTGCCATGGGCAGGGACACCCAACCCTAGATCAGGCTGGCCAGAGCCTCATCCAGCCTGGCCTTAAACACCTCCAAGGATGGGACCTCCACCACCTTGAACTGCATCTTTCTGGAGAGAGGAAAGGACTGAGCACCTCCAGACAGCATCCATCTCATCCTGCAACTGCGAGGTGCTGGTGATGCAGGCACAGCAGGGTGTTGGGGATACCTTTGCTGTGGAGCACTTCCTACTGATTACACTAAGAACCTCACATGAAGATGAGGGTGAAGGCACCCAGGCCAGCAGCCAGGATGCTCTCCCATCGACTCATTACAAACACCCCATTGCTGATAGGGCCCTTGTTCTACATAACGAGCACTGGATTCTTCTCAGCTTATAAAATTCCATTTCAAGGAGAAATTACAATAACTTTCTGGCTCCTTTGATAATTTGTAAGGGTCCCTTCCAGTGTAGAAGAGAGGTCCTGGCTCTCTCAGGAAGGGAATGGTGCCAAGTCAAGGAAGGTGCTTGGCAGAGCCACTTCTGGCTATGTTCTTGGCCTGCTTGGAGGGTCTTTCCCTCAGCCACCACAGAGTCCAGCATTGCCAAGCCCCAGGCCCTGGAACAGACCAGTGAAGGGAGAGGAGAAATGCTGGCTTTGTGACCAGGGAGTTTGCTGGTGATTACGCATGATGTCCATGTCACCTTGGAAAAGCCCTCGTACCTTGCTCTCCAAAGGCAACACATGGCAAAATTCAAGTTCCAGCCCTGACCACAGCCCTGGTACAGAATATGGGAACGGGGCAGCACACACCAAGGCTGAGTGGCCACTGTCCAAGGAGATGCTGGCATCACCACACAACTCCCTAGGCTGCCTCGCAGCACTGCTGGGCTTTTCTGAAAGAGCTGCTGCTGAGGACATCCAAGGTCACCGCCAAAAGCCTTCTCGTTGCTGTAGCATGTGAGGGATCAGTTTCCATGTAGCCATACACGTCCTTTGGCTTAGACACCAAAGTCCTGGCAGTTAAAACTGTTTTTCTTTCTTGTCTTTTTATTGAAGGGCAGAATGAAGGGGAGGGAACGGCAGCTGGGTGTATTCTAATGAACCCTGATTTCCAGCAAAGCCTTTAATAGTATCTCTGTCTTGTGGTATCTTGCTTGAAAAATTAATTCAAATTGGTTTGGATATAAGCCTTTTCACAGGGGCTGAGAACAAGCTGAAGGATCTGAAACAAAAAGGAACAATAATATCTTGAGCTGGTTGGCTCTGTTCAGACCCAGCAAGGATTGGTGTTAGGCCTGGTTTTATCTAACACCTTCAATTAATTATCTAGGAGAGGGAACAAACAGCCCCTTAATTAAATCTTCAGATGACATTACAGTGAAAAGGTGTTAGACACCGGCAGGGACGTGCAAGAGGGCTGGGGAAGGCAGCGGCAGCGAGGAGACGCCAGGCTGACTCAGCCACACCAGTTTGGAGGAAGACCTGGGCAAGCCAGGTTCTCCAGACACCCATCTCCCCTACTGCCTCATCCTACATCTGTGGAGGTGAACAGGGAGTAACCTCAGCCCATCACCTCAGCTCCAGCATCCTGTGACCCCCAGATCTGTGTGTGAGTGGGTTTCAGCGCTGCCAGACCCATCACCATTGGAACAACCCCCACCCTTCCTACCTGCTGCCCTGGTACCATGGCAGACTGGCACCTCCTGCGGCTCCTTCAGCATCTTCGAGGCTGCAGCTGGGCCGAGCGTACGCTGAGAAAAGCCGAAACCCTTCAAGCAATGTCTTTTACGTGGTGGAAGCCAAGTGAACTTAGCAGAGATGCAGCCACAGTCTTAACTGGAAACGCCAAGTACATGAACAAAGAAATGGAGCAAAGAAATTTCTGGACACAAAGTTAATTAACTAAAAACTGAGCTTCCAGAGGAAGTTACATAAACATCTGAGAGAAAAAAATAAACACACGGAATATTTCCAAGAGAATTAAGAAGAGCCATAACTATTTCAGCCTAGAAATGAGAAGCTAATATTGTGAACATAAAGATTTAAGTTCCTTTGCAGTTCATACATTTTATAACAGAAATCCAGACATCTAAAAACCAGAATAAAACACTCCAATAACAATCGTAACTCCGACTCTCTCTCTCTCTCTCCCTTTTTCTTCTTTCCTGGCACCCAGACAACACTCAGAAATGCATCTCATAACTTGAGCTCAGCGCCGGAAGTGACTTCTATAAAGTGGATAATTAAGCAAGAGTAACGTGTTATTTTAGAAATTACATCCTCGCCATAACATGCTGGAGGAGGATGCTGGGCGGCCATGGGCTGGGACCACTGCTCAAGGCATGCTGGCACTCGTGGGGTGGGGGTTAATGGTGGCTGCAGTGTGCTTGCTGCTGTCCTGGGTGTATCCATGGTCCGCGCTGGGGAAGAGGCAGCCTTTAAGTCGCAGTTAACCTCCAGCCCCTCTGCAGCTAGGGAGGGTGGAGGGGAGGGCGGAGGTCAGAGCAAGGCTGCTCCTGGCAAGCTGATTAATTCAGGCTGCAGGAGCAGGGTTGCAGGGCTCTGGGATGACAAGCACCGACATCTCCCCGTGCCTTCTCCTGCTGCACAGAGGCTGTACTTTGCATCTCGTCATGTGTGTCAGATGATTTTTGGTGCTGCGTGGCTAATAAAGCAGCCGCTCCCCACTCTCACTCCCCGGTGTTTTTCGTACTGGGGCTATTGTCCTTCCTTTACATCCCGGTGTTTATTTTTCCTTACTGTTTAGATTAGCTTTAAGTTCAGGTGGACGCCAGGCTTTTGTCCAGGAAAAGAAAAAGCAATCCCATGAGCAGCCAGATCTAACAACATCTTGCAAGCACCTCTGAATATTTTGCAGAGAGAGGCTGCCTGGGCTGCAGGGGAGAGGCTTGGGTCTGCTCTCATTCATGGTTTAGAACATCCTCTGCCTCCTCCCACCTTCACGAGCAATTGTGCCTGAGCTCAAACAGACACGCACCTTCCTCATGCTGGAAACATGCTGGCAGGTTCCTGCCAGGAGTCAGGCCAGCCCAGCCTGCCATCACGGCTGCCCCAGGCCTGGGGCAGAGTGAGAGGAGCAGGAGAACCGCTGCCTCCAATTAATCCCAAGCAAAGTCCCAACGCAGCCAGAGAGAGCTCAGATTTATCTCCCGACTGCCTGACTTGGCTCCTCTCCCCCAAACATTTGGCAGCAGCGGCTGAGACACAGCGGCTGGTGGAAACCCACAAGGGTCTGCCCCAGAGCTGCTTCAAGGAACCTGCTGAAGGTTCCTGTGGTGGGATGAGACCTCTGGGGTAGCCCAGGGCAGGAGGCACCCACCATGTCATGCTCTGCTCCCGTGGCACAGTGCCTCCTTGCTCCCTCTCTTTCCCCTGCTGCTGGCAGCTTTGCCCATCACTGTGTGGGCACAGGGAGCCCATCCCCGGCTGGGACCCATGCCAGGGCTTGGGCAGAAGTGACCTGCAGCCAGTGCTCAACAGAAAGGATGAGCTGGCTGGTTAAAGAGGTGTGAAAATAACGTTCTGTTTTGTTGGGGCTTTTTTTCCCCCCAGTCCTGTTAAAAGAAGCGATTGGTGAAATCCCTGCACCCAGGGCAGAGCCAGCCACTTTGGCAGATGCCTCCAACCTTAATGCAAGGACGAAGGCAAGCAGAGGCTGGGAGTGGAGCCGAGATGCTGCTTAACCTTGGAGACGACCCATCTGCCCAGGCAGCTTCCTCCGGCCCCGCTGCGTAGGCACGGATGGATAAAAGGAGTCACGCCGCTGGCACAGAGCACTAAGTCACTCTGAAAAAAGAACAGGAGGAGCAGCAAGGGCAGAGGAAGATTGAAGAAGAGGCAGAGTAAGCCCTGGGAAGAGGGAAAGGTGAAGGAGAGTTTGGGTCTGACGCTGCCCAACGAGGCCTGGCAGGCTGAGCAAACCCACGCCCCGCACTGCGCCAGGAAGAACAGGATATCGCACTTCGTTTGTAAATAAACCCGCGGCATCAAAGGAGCCCTCGTCCGGGCCCTGCACACCCGTCCCAGCCTGCAGCTCCGCGGAGCACGCCAGCACTTCCAGGGATGGAGCGTGGGGAGGCACCAGGGCTCTTGGAGGTTGGTTCTACCAGTGTTGGCATGTCAAGGCGGGGGTCATCCTGGAGTCTGGAAAAGTCACGTATCGGAGGAGTGCATGGAGACAGTGCTGCAGCCCCTGTTGGTGGTCACAAGCCACCCTGCTGGAGTGCTGAGCCATGCGGCAGTGATGTCTGCAGGAGATACTCTGCAGGGTGACACCCTAGGGTAAGGAGAGGCTCGCGGGTGTCAGACGCCTTCCTTGGGACCCTCCTGCCACCGCCTCCGCCCAGGCGCGTGGGATCCCGCTGAGGGAATAAGAGCTGCCTCGGTTCTCCGACTTCAAAGCTGCGAGTGGAACATAATGATGTGCGAAGCGCCGAGCTGCCAGCTCCCCGCGGCTGGCCCCACGTTTCCTTTGGAGTAAATAATGCTGTCTAACGAGATCGTTTAATTGTGTCATGCTAATTCCACGTGAAAGCAGACAAGATTGAGCACGTGTGCAGTCACGGCGGGTGCGGGACCCCAACCTATGGCGTGTCTCCCACCCTGTGGTGGCCCGGTCGCCACGGCGCTGCCACACGATGTTCAGACTGGGAGTGAGTGGCAGAGGCCACTCTGAACATAACAGGGTGACTGGAGAAGCCATCTGGTGCAGACAGTGTGGCTGCTTCAGAGCACCCTGGGGTGCACGTGGGTGGGTGGTGGAGAGATGTCAGATGCCAGGCGGCACAGAGGTATGAGGGAAGATGCTACCCCACACCAAGACCCTCAGACTCATTCTGGCATGTTTCCCGTGATGGTTGCTTACAGGTTTGGCTGGACAATGCGCATCTCCTGGCTCCCACCTCACAGCACTGGTCTCAGACTTGCTGGAGCAGCTCACATCCAGTCTGGTTCCATCCACTTCTGTTTCTTAAGTTGGATTAAAAGGACAAAGACCACGGTGCTCCTCAAGGGTCAGCACTTGGACCAGCGCTATTTAACATCTTTGTCGGTGACATGCACAGTGGAATTCAATGCACCCTCAGTTGGTTTGGTGACAACACCAAACTGTGTGGTGAAGTAAACACCCTGCAGGGAAGGGAGGCCACCCAGAGGGATCTTGCCAGCCTTGAGAAGTGGGCTGTGCAAACTGCAAGAAGTTCAACAAGGGCAAGTGCAAGGTTCTGCCCCTGGGTTGAGGCAATTCCATGCACAAATACAGATTGGGAGGAGAAAGGATTGGGGGCAGCCCTGAGGAGAAGGACTTGGAGGTGGTGGTGGACCAGAAGTTTAGCAGGAGCCATCAGTGTGTGCTTGCAGCCCAGAAAGCCAACAATGTCCTGGACTGCATCAAAAGAAGCAGTGACAGTCAGCTGAGGGAGGGGATTCTCCCACTTCACTCTGCTCTGGCAAGACCCCATCTGGAGTCCTCAGCATAAGAAGGACACAGAGCTCCTGGAACGTGTCAAGAAGAAAGCAACTCAAATGATCACAGGGCTGGAGCACCTCCCCTGTGAGGACAGGCTGAGCAAGTTGAGGTTGTTCAGCCTGAAGAAGAGAAGGCTCCCAGGTGACCTCCTAGCAGCTTTTCAATACCTGAAGGGGGCTACAAGAAAGCTGGGGGAGGGCTTTTTACATGGGTGCATAGCGAGAGGACAAGGGGAAGGGGTTGTAAACCTGAAGAGGAGAGATTTAGATTAGACATTAGGAAAAAGTTGTTTCCTGTGAGGGTGGTGAGATGCTGGAACAAGTTGTCCAAGGAAGTTGTGCGCCCCATCCCTGGAAGGGTTCCAGGGCAGGTTGGCTGGAGCCCTGGAGTAACCTGATCTAGTGAAGGTGTCCCTGCCTAAGCAGGGGGGTGGGAACTGGATGATCTCTAAGGTCCCTTCCAACCCTGGCCATTCTATGAATCTATGAAGAGCAGGTACAAGGGGTAAACTGAGCCTGGACAAGTCCCTGCAAGCCCTAATCTAGTGGTGGGATGTTCTGGAGTAACGGTCCCCAGTTTCCATCTCCATGGCAGCACTGGTTGATCTGCCCTGTTCTCACTGCAGGAACGTGAAGCACCACGATGCTCTTGGGTGGTTTGTGGCCACTGTTATTCCTGTGGATTAGCTTTTGTTATTGTCTCCAGGCAGCCTGACCCCGGTCCCCACACGGAGCTCCCGGATGGGGCTCCCAGGCTCTTGAGCCCCCAGGCATCTCTTCAGCCATCGGCCATGTGTGATGAGTGGCTGAGAAGCCAACACCTGCGCTCCCGGTGCTCCCGACTGCCCCGGACACCACAGGCTCTTTCCAGGACATAAACTCTTGGTTTTTAAGGCTGTTTTCTCACCAGATGAATGAAATAAACCAATGATTAAAAGGAAAAGTAGGAAAATAAATTGCACCATGTGCAGTCGTTTGGACACCCCAGATGGCTTGTCAGCAGGGTTTGACTTTCAGGTCTACAGCACAGATGGCTACCTCTGAAGCTGAGGGAAGAGTTGTTACCCGCTGTGCACAGTAGTTCTTAGCCCTCATGGAGCTTCTTCGTTGGAGGTTGGGGGCCATGGTTCAGCCTCGGGACAGCCCCAGGGTCTCTCGTGTGTGTGTTCAGCAGAGGCTCTGAGCAATTGTGTGGCTGTTGCCTGGATGGGTGTCACTGTGCCAGCACTCTGGTGTGCTGCTTCTTGTGCAGCTCCACTTGCACCAGGTGATACCAAAGCACTTCAGGAAGGAACTCAGCCAAGGGCAGGAGGCAAGGCCTGACCTTGTGCAGGGAGCACAGCGCCAGTGGAGGAATGCGGTACCACGGGGAGGTCAGGACAGGTTGGGGCATCTCGTTGGCCGCACACATCCCTTGCTCCCACGCAGCAGTGGTGACTACAGCCTGCCTCTCCTCCAGAGAGCCCTCAGAGCTCCCTTCCTCCTTCTCGTCTCAGATATATGGTCTAATTTGGAGCAGCAGCTCCTTGGAACAGAGGCTGCATCAGTCTCTGCCTGGAACCAGCAGCCACGTCGGCGTGGTGGCATTGGCACGAGAGAGTAGCAATAATCATTAGGACCAGGACCGAGGGGACTCCGTGCTGGCAGTGATGTAGCATTTCCATTAGGAGCCTCACACTGCTCTATTACTACGGCATTAGTGGGAGCACCGCTGCTGCTGCGGCTGCTCTGGGAGTGGGAGAGGCTGTGGCTGCGGTGGGGCAGCATCTCCCCTCTAAACCTCCCTGCTCTGGTCCCAGCCAGGACGCAGTGGTGCTGTTCACAGCATCACCCCAGGGTTGGGGGTCCTGTCCCCCCTCACCGCTGGGTCACCCCATCACACAGAGGGGTCTGTCCCAATGTTTTGACATTTGGTTCTGTTCCTTTTTTCTTTTTAAATCCCAGCTCTCTGGTTTTTATTGTGAGGCTCCAAACTTTCCCCTCCACTTCCCTGCGTGCAACAACATTTCCAATACTCCCCTCCTTGGAGACTCCCGAAGGCTCCAGGAAGAGGGAGGTTTGCGATAAACAGATGGGAAATAGGGAAAATAGTCAAACAAAGAGAGGAATGAGAAGGAGAAGAGAACAAGGTGCAGATTCCTGGCCACTGGGGTGGGAGGGGGAAGCAGGAGGATTATTACGTTAGGAGCAGCTTCAAACTCCCAATTCTCAGGGCACAAAACCTGCACAATTTAAAGTAGTCAAAACAAACCCTTTGCCGCTATTTATACTTGAGCTGCCTGCAGGCGGCAAAACCTTGACTCCATATTCCAGACCTAATAGATTCCAGGTGTTTTCCAATAAACTCTCCTCCAGCGAGAAGCTTGAATAAGCTCCTGGCACCTTTTGGTCCCTCATCCCCCTCAGAGTGGCTGGAGGGAAGGGGCTGGTCCTGAGGGGACCGGCCTCGTGGCCCCCATAGTGGGGCATCTCTTGCTCCCAGGGCTGGAAATGCAGGCTGAGCACCAAGGATGCTGCTGCAAGGGCTGGGTTCCTGACTGATGGGCATGGGGTGACTACAGAGGTTACCTCTCTGAAGCTGGGCCAGCTCCCAGGGGTAGCACCACGAACATGGATGGGGAGAGGTTGTCACATGGGACCAGCATGGGGTGGGAGATGGGATTTGGCAGAGCACGGGAGGCTATTCATGCTACATCCTCATCTTCCCCCTCTTCCCACTGTTACGGATGACCACGGGAGTTCTGCTCTCTAACCATGAAGGAGATCCAGCCTTACCACATGGTGTAGCCCTTGAGGATGGCTCCAGCACCTTCAGCTGACAGTGCTCTGGGGTGAAAGCTCTAACGTGGCAGTGCCTGGATGTGGTGCTGAGCACAGAATGGCCTGAGGAGCACCACGGTATATGGGTAGAGCACCCCCACCTGCAGGCCTGAAGGACGCTGAGCTCCTACAGAGCTAGAAACTGCCTTTTTTGAAAGAACCTGAGGAGAAGAAGCAGTAAGTCATGCTCGGCATCAGGCTGCTAAGCTGGTGACAGGGGTCCAGTGCATCTTGTACCTTCCCCTCTGCTCTCCTGCCATCCTCGGAAAGGTGGTGGGCACAGCCATGGCTTCTCCCTGTGGTGACCCCTGCGCCCTCCCAGCCCACCACAGCACTGCTGGGGACGTGTTTTACAGATTGCCTGCTACTCCCCGCGAGCTCAGAGAGGTTTGTTGTCAACTCTCTGGGAGAAGGAGCAGGTCTGGCTGAAAACAAGGCATGTTTCAGAAATGACTTGTGTGGGATAAAGTCTAACCCCAGGTGCCTTATCAGATTTACCCAGCTCGCTGGCAGGAGGGCTCTGGGATGCAGGTACAAGCAGCCTGAGCCACCGAGACACGCTGCAAACCCCGCTCGTACCTCCTCCATCTCCAAAAAGATGTGTGTCTAAGAGCTGGGAAGCAGTTTTGTTTTATTCATGTCTCAGAGCCAGAGAAGACCACAGGCATTAGCACTGCATTGCACGTGGCAGAGAAAACTCCCCGTCCATCCCTTCAGCATGTGTAGGAAGTGAGACCTCAGCAGCTGGGTCACACCCACAGATTTAAGGACCCCTTACCCATAGGATCTGCAGCATCCCCTTGCTGCAGTGGTTAATTCCTCTCCCAAATAAGTAGTTGTGCCGGAATTAAACACTTTTTTTCCTCCTTTGAAACCTCCAGCTGTGGCATCCTGCTTTACCTGCTAAGCTGGAGAAGCCTCTGCTATCAGATATCTTCCCCTGGTGCAGCTCAGGTCTCCTCTCCTTTGATCAACTGATTGGGATCCTTAAATTTCTCACGGTAAGCAGGTCTTGCAGCTCAGCCCTGCAGCGTATCTCAGCCTGTTTCTGATCTTGTTACTGTTTTCCAATATCCTTTTCAGGAATGAGGTCACCAAAACTAGACCCTGGCTGCTCTCACCACCCCTCCGAAGCAGCACCCACCATGCCTGCACCCCCGTGGCACAGTGGCTGTCACTGCTACTGTCCCTATGGACCCCACAGCTGTGAAACGTCCCCCACGCTTGGAGAGCAGCAAAGCAGGGACTGGGGCTGGAGCAGGAGCCTCCAGCAGTGCTCATATGGGCAAGGGCGTGCTCCTGCAACTGCTTGGGGTGGGTGTGTTTGGGATCAGGTTTGACTTTCCCCCTTTAAATGCCCAATTAGCAGATCCGCAGCTAATTTGGGCCAGCAGCATCCCAGGCTGCTTGTAAGGGAGGGGAGAAGGTTCCTGCCCATGGCTGCAGCTCCTGGCAGTGAGACTGCTCCCTCTCCCAAAGAGGCAAAGTGAAGAGCCAAGCCTGCTGGAGTGATCTGAAATGAAACAAATGAAAAGAAAGACAGAGCGACTAAAGACAGAGAGTTTGCAGACCCGGTGTTGGCACTTTGGCCTAATGACTGATTAATCTAAAGTGGAGTCTCATTAGGGATTCCCAGGTGTCGACTGGATCAGATTGTTAATTCCAGCATCCACCAGCCGTGATTAACAGTCCAAAGTGCCAGAGCCTGTGGGGAAGGATTAAAGGCTCAGGCCAGGAGCAGGGAACGAGGCATAGGGAACTGGGAAAGGCACACACGGGGAGTGTGAGGAGAGGGATGCAGCCTGGTCACTGCAACAGCTGCTGCTGCAGTCCCAGGATGGATTTGCTCTGCAGTGGTGGGAAAACATCTTCCCACTGGGAATGAAAGTGGGCAACCACAACCCTAGGAAATGTTGATTTTATCCTGGACATGCGCAGGGGTGCCACACTGAAAGGAGACCCTGGTTATGGGACTGGCAGGAAACACCACCCATGGCCACCAGCAGACCTGCTGGAGCCCCTGAGGAGACATCCGGTAGGTGTCAGGTGCCACTTAGCCCAAGTGCTGCCAGGACCGTGCTTCTTCCATTTGCCAGGCAAAGGTGGTCTGAAGGATCCTGACAAGAGCAGGCTCAGCCCTCTGCCAAGTTGTCTGTGAGGAAACCAGGCTGTGCAGTAGAAATTTATAGTCTCCCAGTCCACTGGAGCCATTTTATTGTCACCTTTCTCTTTGCTGCACAGCAACTTCTGCTCAAGCATCCCTCTGTGCATTGGGGCAGCCCTCAGGCCACTTCCATTGCGGTTGCTTTGACCTCCTGTGGGCTGGCAGCAGACCCATGTCCTAGCCAGGCTGTGGGATGGCAGCATTGGGCAGACCCAGTGCAATCCCTGGCTCCAAAACCAGGGACAGAGGTGCTCAGCCAGGTCCAGTGCTGCTGTAGAGAGGAGGCAGAGCCCCACAGTGACTGCCATCCACTCCTCAGTTGTCGGATGTCAACTGATTAATTTTGCCTGGGATTAATTAAGGAGCAGCCAGCAACTGCTGTGCTGGTGGAGGGGGCCATGGTGGCAAGTAGCGGTGGGAAGCTGGGGTCAGCGACCCCCTCTGTGGACACAGCCACTGCTGGGCTGGGCGCTGACCCCAGTGGGATGACACAGCATTGGCCTGGCTGCTGCCTGGGGTCACAGTTCATCCCATGGAGACATGGTGCCAGCAGCAGCGTGCGAGAGAGCGGTCATGCATCGTCCCCATGCTCTACCCAGACACTTCTCACATGTTTTCTTCCACCTCAGCACTGGTGTTGTGATGGGTGTTTTGCAGAGCTCAGTGGCAGTGGGCTCTGCTGCTGGGCCAGGCTGCAGCAACAGGACTAGGGGGAATGGAGCAAAGCTGGAGATGGGTAGATTTAGACTTGATGTGAGGAGGAAGTTCTTCACCGTGAGAGTGGTGAGAGCCTGGAATGGGTTGCCCAGGGAGGTGGTGGAAGCCCCATCCTTGGAGGTGTTTAAGGCCAGGCTGGATAAGGCTCTGGCCAGCCTGATCTAGGGTGGGGTGTCCCCACCCATGGTAGGGGAGTTGGAACTGGATGATCCTGTGGTCCCTTCTAACCCTGACTCACTGTATGACTTGGTCGAGGTCATCTTGCTGCGTCAGGGGGATTGGACTAGATGATCTTTCGAGGTCCCTTCCAATCCCTAATGATTCTATGATTCTAGGTGGGTTGTGCCAGCTGAGTTGAACTTCCACCAGTCCCTCTACCTGGCTATTCACAGCCATGGCATTGCCTCACCGGCAGATCTGTTGCCAAGCGATGGCCTGGTACAAGAGCTGAGAGCACTGATCAGAAATGTTTTGGGCAATGAAAGGTTTAGGGAGACTTTGTTTAAACCTAAAGACAGAGGAGGCAGGAAGCAGCTGGCTGAGCAAAAGCTGAAGCAAGATGTGCTGCACTGGCACGAGCACCCCTGTGGGTGAATCCCCATACTTTTTGTGCTTCCATGGTGGCTCGCTGTGCCCAGCCAGTCCCCTCCAGACCCTCAAGGCAGGATATGTCCCTCTGAGGGAAGTTGTGGGTCCTGGTGGGCTGCTCCTGTTGCAAAGGGCAAGGACAATTGCAAAGGGCCACAGCAGCCACCCTGGGGCCCCACCGTGTGGTACAGTCAGAGCTGCTCTCGCCATGGGTTCAGCTGTCCCACCTGGGAGCTCACCCAGCCTGCTTCTCCACCTCAGTGCCCTGACTGAGGGGGTGGATAATGACAGCCCTGCTTCATGTGGATGCAAACACCTAAGAGCTGCTCAGGGATGGCTGCTGGGAGATGAATCATTGCAAAAGCTGGTCCTGCTATCCTCAGGAGGAACCAAACACCTGGGCAGTATTTCACAGGCACAGGGGGTTCAAGTGGCCATTTAGCATCAATGTTAGATGCAGCCTCACTGCACTCCCAGCAAACACATTCCCATCCCTTCAGACAGCTAATTCCCCCACATCTCCCTCTCTGCCAAGGCTACAAAGTGTGAGAAGCTCTACTCTGCCCAGAGCAAAGGGTTGGAGGACGCAGCAGCAAACTTGTCCTGCTAGATCCTGCAGTCCCCTAAGACATCCAACATTCCTGCTTTTCTCCTGGAATGGCCTCGCAGAGCATCCTCCTTCACTGCTCACAAGGATCTCATGTGGGACCCTTCTCCTCTAGGAAATGCCCCCAGTGGAACAACTGGGAGCAAAGGCAGAAGGAGACCATCTCCCATGCCCTCGGCACTCAGTCTCCAGTATGTGCACTGAAAGAGCCAGTGAGGAAATGCGTTTCATGGTACCAACCAAGCTGTGGGTGCTTGGGGAACACTCTGGCAGCACTGTGTGTGTGTGGGTACAAGTCAGTGGAGCCCCTCACCCACCATGGGAGCAGTCTCTGCAAACTGCAATGCTTCTGAAGTGCTGCCAGCCCTGGAGACAGGATCTCATCCTCCTTCTAGTCCTGGATGCTCTGTGCCCAGCTGTGAAGGGACACCAGGCACTCACATTAGTCCCTGGGCTGTTTCCTGGAGTAGGTACAGGGTTGGAGGGCCCACGCTGCTGGTGGTCCCCAGGCTGGGAGGCAGACCCTGCCCAGGGCAGCAGCAAGGGGTGAGGCTTACAGCAGGCAGCATGCAGGATGGGGTTTGCTTTTCTTCCACAGAGCCACCACTGCACGGAAGAGGAAAAGAGGGGAAAGGAAAGATAAAAGAAACTCCCTACGATAGGGAGGATTTGCTTTGACTCCCCAGCTGGGGCATTGCCACCACTATTGCAAGAGATCCCAGACAGAGTTTTACAAAGAAAAACTACCAGGAGAAATACATAACCTTTTCTTAACATCGGCAGCTCAATTAACTAATGACAGCAAGGCATTCTCCAGTGTCACCAGTCCCACTCACCACGAGGAGGTGGGGGGCGCGGAGGGCTGCCGCATTATTTGTTCAGCTGCGCCCGGCCTTTGGCCGGGGCTGGCTACTTACTTTTTATCTCTGGCAGGATCTCGCCTGCCCTCCGCACGCGTGCGCGCACACATGCTTTCTCGAAGCGAGCTCCACTCTGCATGAGAAGGTTAACAAATACCAGACTGCCTCTAAAAATACCTCCCCAATCGATGCCGAGCATGAGCCATCCCAGAGTGCCAAAAGCTGCGAGAAGAGCCGTTTGTTCCCCGCAGGATCCCCCCTTCCCGTCTCCTCTCCGTGCTGCTGGGAGCTCTGGATCCATCCCATCCGCCCATCCGCCTGTCCCCACCTGTCTGGCTGTAAAAGGCTGGTCCCTCTGCTCCCACTCTGGCAAATGTCTCCGTATTAAATCATTTGTCTGTGTCGATTGATTCAATATTGAGACGCAACTTGTAGCCACTCGTATCTAAATAGAATCTAAATTGTTATTACGGCTCCACAGTCGCGGCTTCTCCAGCGTCGCCCCTTGCCCTGCCGGCTCTGCTGGGCTCCGACTGCCCTCGGCGCTGCGCACACGAGCGTGTGTGATTCGCAGGGAAGGAGAAATTACCATCACGTCTCCTTTCAGATCTCGCTAAATGCTGTTGTGTTTATTCACTCACCCTGCGATCGCTCCCGGGGCAGATAGCAGCAGGCAGGCTAATAACAGGCAGATAGCAGCACTCCTGAGCAGGGGCCAGGAAGAACGTGAAAAACAGAGAGAAACCCATTGCTGCACGTGCCGCAGGGACAGCCCCCGGCTCTCCCGCTGAGTGTGTGACCCCGGAGTGCCTGCTGGCTCCATCCCACCAGGAACGGTTGCTCCAGTTGGACGGGGGCAGTCCCTCATGCCGGGCTGGGTATTGCATCACCTAATGGGTCCTGCAACCCATCTAGAGATGGGGAAAGTGAGGCAGGGAGGGCAGCGGAGGTGGCTGGGGCGAGAGCTTTGGTGCGGGAAGTCCTGCTCCCCAGGCATCTCTGCAGGGCACGTTATTCCCTGTGGCTGAGCCAGGGCAGTAGCAGCAGCAGCTGTGGCCAGAACAGCCCTTTCAGATGGAAGGCAGCCCAAGTGCCAAAGGTGTCCCCTCCAGGGAGCAGCTTGCTGGCACCCTGTCCCTCCTGCCCTCACTTGGCAAGTGCCTGCTGCGCCGGGTAGTGCTGGCAGCAGCCTCGGGAAGGGGGCACAGTCCCAGCCCTGCCATAAATCACCTGCCGCCTGTGTGTCCCTCGGCTCTGACCTCGGCAGGGCGAGATTAATGGACTCTGCGTTTAACCCCACTAGCCCTTAACTAGCCGTGAAGCACGGGAACAGCTCACCAACGGCACCGGTGGGAACAGCCCCACTCTGTGGGTGGCTGGAGAAGAGAACCTGAAGAGCCCTTCTCTTGTGATGGAAAGCTGCCTGGGAAAGTCATTCTGTCTGAGCCGGGGGAGCAGCCCTGCCACCTCTCCCCTGTGCAGGACATTTTTCATAATTACAAGGAAGAACTCAGTCACAGCGGCTCCACAAAGCTGCAATTAATACCCTGCCTGCTGCTGGCTTCTGCGGCCAGTCCCTGCTCCACCTTCCATTAGGGAGATGAACAGAGGTGATGGCATCTCCCCAGGACAGTGTTTCCCACACCAGCTCTGTGCCAGGAACCCAGGCAGATGGATGGTGCCAGCCCCTCTGGGGAGGTCCCATGCAGGGCCCCACGCCACTGGGGTGAAGACATCCAGCTTTTCTGGGGGCAAGGGGAAGGCAGCGCTTACGGCTTCATCCACACACCCCAGAAATGAGGGGCAGCTCAACCTCCCACCACCCCATCGCTGTGCTGCTGGCAGCTCACCTACTGCTGCCCAGAATCAGACTGACTGGGTTTGGGATTTCCCTACCAGTCTGGCACTAGTCCCAGTAGCATCCCACTGTAGGTGTCCTTGCCCCACAGGAGGAGGCTTTGCAGCCCAGTGAAGACTCCAAGAGAACAACTGCTAGTGCTAACCACAGTGGGACAGAGCCTCAGCTGCCGTGCTGCTATTCAGACCCTCCCAGCTAAACCTGCTGTCTCATGGATTTCACACAGTGAAAGGGATGTGGGATCTGGTTCATGTGCCCTCAAGCTCCTTTGCCATAAGCCCCAGTGTCAGAAGACCAGGCTCCTGGCTCTGTGCTGCAGCATAGTCCTCTTAAACAAGGAGCTGCCTTCCCAGTTCCAGGCTCCTAGAACTACTTCTAGGAGTCCTAGCTAGTTCTCCTAGCTCCTTCCACCATCAACCCCACACGTCCATTCACCCATGGCTTTACCCCATACCATGAGGGGTACCTGAAACCTCAGGGCAGCCTATCAGATAGTTTTGGCCTCCCCTGGCTCAGCTCTCAGCCCTCTTACTCCATCCACAGTAGTTTGGGTTTTGGGCTTTTTGGCTACAAACACTGCAGGAGGCGAATGAGGTATCCTCACCAGCTGCAGAAAACAAGTCCTACTCCTGGAGGTGAGGAAGGCAGAGGTGATGAGCTCTGCTCCACCTCCTTCCCCAGCCCCAGGAAGATCTGAAAGGTGATGGTCACCCAGCAGCACAGCATCAGTGAGACCTGCTGGTGCGAGCTCCCTTCTGCAGGGCCAGCTGTCTGAGAACAGGCATGGGAGTCAGATGTCCCCAGACCCACAGTGCTCACTCTTTTAATATTGTTATAGGGGAAAATGGAGAGTAAATACGAATGAATTCAATAATAACCTTGTGAGATAGGATGCCATACATTCACACGGTTAAGTAAAAGAAAGTAAATGGAAATCTTTATCACTATAGACTGCTGAATATTAATAGTTATTGTTTGAGTCGCTGCAGCGTGGAAAAGTCAATTATAACTAAGTGTAAAAATGTCCTGAATTATAGATAAACTAGGCAAGGAGAGAGCTGAATCTTTACCACATAATACAAAAACCACGATAAAAGAAGGAATAAGTGTGATAAGAACTCTAAAACAGTAGCTGTCAGAAAAGCACCGAACAATTCTTTGTATTAGCTAACACAGTGTATAAACTGGATTCTTGAAAGGGTTAAACGCTGCATGCGAAACGCTTTATTTCTACAGCTTACACAGGGACCGGGGCAACCGAGGCAGCAGAGGGGGACTAACACATTTGCATCTTCAGCAAGGACACCTGAATTTCCCAAGAAGCTCCGTCCCCCACACTGGGGCTGGGGTTTTCCAACACCCTGTCAAGGGCCAAAAGAAATGGTCAGGTTTCCTGGTGTTTCCATGAGCTGAGAGCTGAAAATGTGGGGACACGTGCCTTGGTGGTGGTTGCTGGGCCCTGAGCATGGTCCCTGCCTGCCTGAGAGCAAAGCACAGTCTCTCTGCTCTTGCCGAGGCAGAAGCTGCCTTTGGGATACTTCAGGTCACTGACTCGTGGCCTGGCAGGTGAGCAGATGCTGCAGCCCTGATCTCTCCACACAGTCACACCCACAACATTGCTTCTGGCAGCCAGAAATGAGGATAGAAGCCGTGAGTGCGTTCCCAAAGACTCTGCAGAGGCTGGAGGGGGCTTGCTGCACTCCAGGTCCCCTCTCAACTGTGAAGGGACTATTGTATTTAATTCCAGAAGAGACAGAGACGTGCCCCTGAGAGACAACTCTGCTCTGTCTGAGGACAGCCTAAACTTGGCTGAAGTCCTCCAAGGCAATGGCGGGACACACAGCTCTGCAGTGTGCTGGAGGAGACACTTGCCATTTCCAGGCACTGCTGTGGGTGCAAAGGAGAATGATCCTGTGTAAGATGCCACTGTCATTTTCTGTGACCGTTCCTGGCAGCGTACAGGCACAGGAGGAGGTCGCTTCTTCTTCCATCAAATCCCTCCAGGTCTCCCATCATCCCAGCCTGGCCTGCTGATGACTGTGGTCTTGGCTGGTGTCCTCTGGCCTCACAGCTGTGTTACTCAGACATTCTTCCCACCTGAATTTCCACAGCCATAAGCAAGCCTTTTGCTGGACCCGCAGCCTGAGGAGCTTGGATGCCTTTGTGGCGGCAGAGGAGATGAGCTGGGCGATCCTCAGCCCTTCAAAGGTCCAGCATCCATTTATCACTTCAAATGGAGGTTTCTCAGTCACATTAGCTCCACACGTCATTACTCCCCGGCAGTGCCAAGTGACCTGTTATAGCAGGAATAATAACAGCAGATTTCCAGAGTGAGGAGGTCTGACCGAACACAAATGGTGATGTTCTTCCTCTTCAGTAATTAATCCACCCTGCTCCCACCCCTGGTTGACGTTGTGTCGTTTGCAATCTGGACCCTTCAAACAACTGTCTCTGCAGGTTAGCAGCTCCCATTGGCACCGATTATCCCTGGAGAGCAGTGCTGGGTTGATCGTGTTGCTGTTCACAGCTGAGAGCTGCTTCCCTGGAGCAGAGGAAGCTGAGGCAGGGTGAGACCTGTAGCCTTTGTGTGAGGACTTGCTGGGCTGATCCCAGGGAGGAATCAGAGGTTCTCTCTACTCCTCCATCTGGAGGTATCGAGTACCTGTCTGCGCATCCCACCAGCAGTGATGAGGGGCTCAAGGCTACTTACATTCTTGTCTGAAGCAGAAATGAGGTGAAGACTCAGCCCTGGATGGAGTGAGCAGAGCTGTGGCTGGTGGAAATGAGGAACATTCCCCCCTCTGGCCTCAGCTCTGCTCTGCAAGAGCCTCCTGCTAGCAAGCAGCCAAGGCCACCAAGTCCTCACTGTCCTCCCGACACCATCCTCACCTCAGATCTGCCAGCAGACACCAAACCCCACTGCTGAGGTTGCACAACTATTTCCATTAGAAGCCATAATTAAGGTCAAAAACTATTTCTATTATAACCCTGCCTTACTCATTCAGAGCTTTTGAAAAATCTCTCCTTTTGCTCTAATTTTTTCCATGCCCTGAGCCCAGAGGCAAATTGGGAGTTAATGTTTAAATTAAGCCTGTTGAGGAGCATCTGAGAGATGTGAGAAGCCTGTTCCTGTCCTGCATCAGCCATCACTCCGGAAACAGCATGCATCCCAAACCAGCACCACGTCCTGCTCTGGAGCAGGGGCTGTGCTAGATCTGAGCGGAGGAGGAAGCTGATTAATATTAAGCTGATTAATATGGGACCACTGTTTAGAGATACCCCACCGAGTATTTATATTAATTCCACGCTAGCTCTGTGCTGTGACCCCGCACGCCCTGCCCATGTGCAGATGTCAGTGCAGCCTGGATATTAAAACCATTTCCAAATAACCAACCCTTGGCCACAGCCAAGATCAGAGCGGTGGCGGCCAACGGACCAAGTCCTCTGCCCACGTGGTGAGCTGACGTCTTCACTCAGCCTGGTTAACCATCCACAGCCGGGAGATGAACTGGCGCAGGAATAATTTGATCTCCAAGCAGCCCTAAGTGTTTTGGCCTTGCAGATCAACGACTGCAGGTCCTTCAGAGCTGGTGGGGAGGGAGAAGAGGTGTAGGAAGGTTACTGTCATCAAGAGCAGATATTTGGGGAGATCCTATCACATCTGTTCTCTGCAGGGACACGAAGGTTGCTGCAATTAGTGTAATTTCCTTCAGGAATCTAAGAAAACACAGGTTGTCCAAATCTGCTGAAATTCCTACCCTTCCAGAAAGGCAGGTTAGCAGCAGCCAGCCGGCACCTCCAACCCACCTCTGCTCAGAGACAGAATTTGTGACTCATTAAGGCAACAAATATGAACAAGATCAATATCACCCTCCTGAACAACTCCAGGTACTATTGGCTGGGAAAAAAATCATCTGATCCGAGCTGTGGGAGAAGAGAAATGCCCTGGGACAAGACCCTGCAGGTATTCTCCTGGTGCCAGGCAGAGAAGCGAAGATGAGCTGGTGTCAAGGCGCAGGGATGTTTTTTGGAGGCGGTTTCTATTTCAAGGGTAGTTTCTCCTCACAGAGAGGCTGCTCAGGGGTGTTGGGTTGTGTGCCGGGACCGGGAGCTGGGCAGACTGGCCTTATGTGCATTAATCGCCTCCGTCTGCTTGCCATACGGGCTGGCTCTGGCAGGAAGAGAAATGCTTTTGTTAGCCCAGCACACTTGGCAGCCGGGAGGGATCTCTGGAAAGCAAAGCGGGCACTTGAATGAGCCGCGTCCTTCCATTATAATTAGAGCGAAACCCAGAAATCAAAGCTATTTTCTGCCTGCCCACACGATGGAAAGATGCTGCCCTCAGTCACTGCCAAGTCGGGGACTGAGCCGACCCCTGGGCCTTCTGCCCAAGGACTGGCCGTGGATGTGGGCCAGGGCTGCTGGTGAGCTCCTGGTCCCCAGCACCAGCTGGTTTAATTTACAGGTAACCCATCTCCGGCACCAGAGAGCGGCTGCAGGGCCAAGAGAGGCTTCCAGCTGCCAGAGATCCACAGTGACAAGCCCTCCTCTTTTTCCTTTCAAGACTTCGGATGCCGAGTCACCTTCAGCCAGGAAGGAAAGACATGGCTTTTGGCAGCAGCTCCCGGAATGAGAGGTGTGAGCCTGGCTGCTCTCAGGCTGCCTCGTCACCCGCTGCGGCAGGTGATGGGGCAAGCTCAGGGGATGTGAATGAGCTTTACCCTGCTGTGGATCAATAGCCCAGCGGCTCAAGGGCAGCACCGTGATCACCCCAAAAGTTCTGTGCATGATCATGGGGTGAGGAAAGGGGGGCATTTATCAGGGAGGCTCCTGCCCTGCCCAGCATCCCAGACCATCTCAGCACAACATCCCCTCCCTGCCGGGCCAGGATGGCTCCTTGCACCGGACTGGCGTCTCTTTGGCCGCTGCAGAGGAGACCAGACTCGGCGGGACCCTTCTAGTTGGATCAATGTCTAATGGCCACTCTGGGGGGAAGCTGCCGAGCCGGGGACATTGGGGTGAAAGGGCAACGACTGATTCTCAAACCACCCAGTCACCAGAACAGAATTCCCCTTCTAACAAGGCATGGAGCAAACAAATTATCTTTGTTGTTGGGAAAT
This sequence comes from Rhinopomastus cyanomelas, assembly GCA_013400115.1. NCBI lineage: Eukaryota > Metazoa > Chordata > Aves > Bucerotiformes > Rhinopomastidae > Rhinopomastus > Rhinopomastus cyanomelas. Next base: position 1,715,863 of record VXBP01005443.1, on the reverse strand, counting down.
CTGTAAGCACTTATCGTTATAATTACCATCTGTGGCTTTGCCATTCAGGTAAAGTAGCAGCAGCAGCTCTGATACGGGTTAGGCTCAGCCCCGCGAGCTGCTAATCAAAACCAACCCGTTTGCCTTCAGGTTGAGGGTGATGTCAAACTTGATTGAACGTCCACCTTTGATGGCTTTACCTGAGACCTAACAACATCTGTGTCCTACCCACAGTAGCTCTGAAAGGTGATACGTGTGGAAGAGCGCAGCCGCCTGCCATCCGCACCCAGAGAGGGAGCAGCGAGCTCTGACCAAAACATCACTGCTGCAGGAATCAATAAAACACAATTTAAAAGAAAAAGAAAAAAGAAGAAAAAAGTGTAAACAACAGAGACCAAAGTCCAAAGAGCCGGTCAGAAGATTTATATGCAGCTTAGTTCAAATTTCTGTAATCTATTTAAATTAATAGCCACGTCCCATGGTAAATTGCTTCCAGAGACCAACAGCTCCCAGGTCGTTCCACTCTTTGTGAGGGAAGCGCAGAGGGGGACCTTACTGTGGGCTCAGCAGTGCAGCGCAACTCATCCTCGAGGGCTGAAGCCCAGGTGTGCGAGATGCCTGGACGGGGCAGTGAGACAGACAGGTCTGACTTCACATGCCACCTGGCACCTCTCTGCAGACAGATGCACTGGGAAACAGGTTTGGGGTCGCTCTGCCCCGCTACGTGATGGCAGTCAGCAGCACAAGGGAGCCTGGTCCCTGGCGAGGAAGCTCTCCTTGCCGTGCCACGCGCTCCAGCGCCATCCGGGCTTGCCCAACATTTTCCATTTTAAGGCCTTCCCTCAGTCCCTTATAATTGTGCCAGCATTTAGCTGGAGTTTTCAAAAATAAAACAATCCCCCGGAGCCGGGGGCACAGTCCGGGCCAGGAAGATTTCTGCCAACATGCCAAATGAGGTCCTGGAAAACAAAGATGGCCAAATGGAGAAATTCTTGCAGCCGCTTCAAGGAGAAGCTCGAATGCCTCTGCCTTTGTGGTGGAGAGCTCAATTTCCCCAGGGTGCTGCAGCAATTTTCTCAGCGATAATTCTTCCAAGTTGTGCAATATTTTAAGCTTCTGAAGCTCCTGGGTCACCCGTGCTGAGCGAGGAGCTCGTGTTTGCTGACTGGCAAGTCTGTGGATTTATCCGAGCCCCAAACCAGGGCTGTGAGGGGCAGCTGATCACTTTCTGCGCCTGCACCTTGCAGTGGCACCAGGGAGTCACTTTTGCCTGCTGTAAACCCTCCCATCTCAGGCAGGGAGCAAAGGGAGGTGACAGCTGCACAGGAGTAAAGGGAACGGGAGGAACGTGCTGAGATTGAGGCTCGGGAGGGCTTGGGCTTGGCAAGGACATGAGAGGGCTGCAGAAGTGCCCGGGCTGGATCACAGGATCCAGAGCCTCCTGCAGCAAGAAGGGAAGGCTGCTTGTTAAATGCCACCTCTCTTTGGTGCCAGGAAGAAACGTTTAGCTCCCTGGGGGTGAAATGCTTGGTGTCAGTGTGTGCAGCTCACACAAAATAAAGTAGCAGCAGACTACTACCGAAGCTGGAAATCGCGCCTGGCTCTCACCCTGCGCCCGTCAGCTCTTAGGAAGGAAGGTTGTTCCCAAAAGAAGCAACTCAGTGAGGCAGAAGTCTTCTCCTCCCTCTCCACACACTTGGTATCTCCACGCAAAACCCCACCTGAGCACCCACCCCACCCTTTGATTTTAACTCATTCTCTCCACCACATCCCACCTCTGGCAGAAACCAAGCCCTGGGAAAGAGAGCCCGAAAAGCTGAAAGCAGGGAAATCTCCTGGAAACCATTACACAACCCAGCGCTGTTGCGACACGTCCGAGGTGGAATAAACAAGGTGCTCAGCATACCAGCAATACCATCGCTCTGCCCTGCGTCACTGCCACCCACTCGCAGGAGAAGTTCCTTGTCTGTCCCCAAACCAGCCTCAAGAACCAGGCTGAAATCCTGTCCTGGTGTTATCCTGGTCACTCAGCCCCAAGGAATCGGCGTCATCAGAGGGAGGTAATGGCCCTGGGAAAGTGGATTTGCTTGAGATTGTAACCTGCTTGTCTGGGTAAGAAGTCTGTGGAGGTTTCACTGATACCATTTTGGTGCATAGGAGTGTTAACCCCTCTCAGCACACATGGAAACAGACCCTTCCCTGCATCTCTCCTGCTCTGGAGAGCGCAGAGTCACACACGGTGCCTGCAAAACTCTCTGTCTGACAGCACCCCTCTCCCTGTGGCCCAGGAGCCAGCATCATAAGTACAAATCAGCTTCTCACAGAAGACAGAGAGGTTACCCCTTCTCGGCACAGCTGCTCTAAATAAACCATGTCCCACAGATTATCATCTGAGGGCAATATTTTAACCACAAACTATTATTATTTATCCTTTATAGAGGCAGGCAGGTGCAGGAGACACTTCACACTGAGTCATGACTGCGTAAGTTATAGCCGGGAGGATCAATGCACACAGCGGCACTGAGCATCGCCGTCACTCTTGGCTTCTGTGTTGCCTGGAGATCTCCTGCAGAGAAGCCCCTTAGTTTCTCCGTGTTCCTCCCCAGGCTTTTAACAAGCTCTTCTGTTAGGCACAGCTTCTCTTCCCACTTCTCACCAGCATCCCCTGGAAGGAGCCCTCCAGCCTCAGCCATTTCTCAGCTTCAGTGGTCATCAGTGTGGTGCTAACCTCAGCCACCCACCATCGAGGATCAGCTTCCCATGCTGCACAAAGAACAGGCAGCTTGTAAGCAGCAGCCTGACAGATTCACAGTCCTCATTCAGGCACCAACACTCCCAGGATGCTGCAGATGCCCCAAGTGAATGTGCACTGAGGTGGGTGGCCACTGCCATCCATGACAGGCAGGAGGCTGCAAGCAGAGTCTGGTCATCTCAGCTGAGGTGATGCAGGACAAGCAAATGCTTCTGCAGTCAGACCATTGCTGTTACTGGTGCACTGGGAGAAGGGAGGCTTTGGGAATGGCCTGATGGGTGGGTGGGTGGATGGAGAGCGTGGTCTGGCAGCCAGCCCTGCACTGGTCAGCATCACGCTCCCACTTCTGCAGATGCAGACATGGGCAAGTTTGTTCCTGGAAATATTTGTAAAATGTAGCAGCAATCCTTTTAATAATTCCCACAGGACACGCTTCAAAAGAAACCCAGAAACAGTGTCAGTGTTTCCCTCAAACTGGTATTGTGCTAATGTTGAGCAGCAGTGAGCGATGAAGGAAGGTGGATTTACAGGAGAGGCACAAGGTGAAGGGCCCAGTTCCTTGGGTTTGGGTCCCAGCTCTGCCATGGACACACTTGCACTGCAGGAGATGCGTTTGCATCAACACTGCCCCGTGACTCAGTTTCCCAAAGCAAAACAGGTGAAAAGAGAGGCCAGAAAGGTTGCCTGTACCTACTGAGACCTGGTGGAGAGATGTGTAAGGAAGAAGCATATCACTGATTTACTCAAGAGGGGTGTCTGCAAGCCCACTGGCAGCAAGGTGCCTGGGAGAGACCAGCCCAGCTGAGCATGTGGCCTGTGTTCAATCGGGGTCTAGTGACAATGGAGACTGCAGAAACCATCTCTAGGGATAATTCCCAGCATCTGGCCATGGAAACAATGAGATGAGCTATTTCAATCTCCTTTATCAGCCTGGAGAAATCACACAAGCAGCAGGGTCCCATTCACAGCCAATGCAGCCTCATCACGGCTGCTCCTCCTCCCAGTGGGATTAGCTCAGCCTGGTGCTCGGTGCTCGCCTGACTCATGTAGCATCCCTGCCTGCCCTGAAGGACCAAAGGAGGGAGGAGGACACTCAAGGGGTTTGGCCTCTCTTACAGGTGTTTGCTCCACTGAGCAACCCAGGCTCAATCCCCAAATGGGCCCCTGTGGGAAACAACCAGAGAAAGGTTTATGTGCTCCGTGACAAACTCCACGCCAGAGAGCACCTCCCCTCAGCTCAGCCTCTGACACTGGGTGTCAAAAATCCCACACTAAGGGGCAAACACCACGATCTCCTTTCCCTCCACACACCTTCCTTGTCATGGCACTGGCACAAGCCACATACTCATGTTGGCTAAAAGCATCTGGATGAGAGGTCGGTGCAGCCAACAGCTCCAGGATGGAGCAAGATCTGCATCTTTCACAGTGGTGGTTTCCCACCTTCTACAGGACTATGATGGTGCAGCCCCGGGGACCCTGCCATGATGGCTGCCACCAGCACAGGGAGCGTTTACTGTGGGAACTGTGACGGCTCTGCTGCTCTCTCGGGCTCCAAGCCGTGCCCGGCTGGCAACTTGCGTTTGAGAGCGCCAGCACCTTGCTGTCTCCAATGTTTTGGTACCGCAGAGCAAACACATCTGATGCGGAGCCGCTAGCGCGTGACAAGCACAACCCCGCCACGGGGCTTCGACAGCCAGCTTTCCAGAACAGAACAATGCTTGAAAACAGATTTTAAACCCAAACAAGCATCTTCCTGGTCGCTGCCAGAACCCGGGGTTTTAGGACGCTTCGCCAGCTCGCAGGTCGCCTTCAGCGGTGCTTTCGCCACGGAGCCATCTACCTCCACACCTCCACAAAGCCACGAGCAGCTCCTGCAGGGCTGGGGGTCCGGTGGGATTGCACTTGAGATGCTGCTGCAGGGTTGGATTTTTACTCCTTGCTGGGGTTTTTTTCCCCTTCAGTTTCAGAGCCCTGGATTCAGTCTGTGGGTTGACACAGGTTTTGAGAGCAGACACAAGGCAGGGCAGCTCTTCCCGCATCAGCTCACACCTGCTCCGCAAAGCTGCTCTCCATCCAACACACACAGCCTGTTTGCAAGTTCTGCGTGTGTTTGTGTAACCTCGGGTTTCTTTGGCTGGAAACCAGGCTTCGGGGAGGATTTCTCAGGCTTTCAGAACCTGTGGTGGTGCCGGGGCCACGAGTACGTGTGCTCTGACCGCACAACGTGACGGGCAGGGGGAAAGAGCGGCGGCCACGGGAGGGAAAGGTGGGTCCACCCAGGCTGTGGAAGCAGACTTCTTGGGCTCACACCTTGCTTTTCTCCCCGCTCTCCAGAGATATTTTCTTTCAAACATCATAAAAAGGTATTGGATAGCTCTTCAAAGATGCCCAGGAGAGCAAGCAGAAGGGAAGCCAGCCTGTGCCGCGGCCCTGCGGATAACTGATTGCTTTGCTCATTTCGGCCTGACCCAGAACAAATATGTTTCATTTTTCCAATGAGCTGGTAAAAAAAATACAGCCCCCTCATTTCTAGTTTGCTTAGAGCTTGGTGGGGTTAGGTTTTTTCCCTTCTTTCTTCTCTTTTTAATGCAGGGCAATTTCAGAACAAAAAGCCAAAATAGCGACTCGAAAAATCATTTCTTAAGGTTTTCTTTTCCTTGTCAATACAATTTGCCCCGCTCAGCCTGATTTCACAAATCATTTCAGTCACCTTAAAACACCTTCTTTTTCTTATTTCAGCCCTTTCACCGCCTGTCACAGTCATTTTCCCCAGCTGCCTTCCCCCCCAGTTGCACCCCAGCACCAGCTCCTCCAGCGCAGGATGCAGCCGGCAGCTCCCCTGCTCCCCTGAGTGCCAGGACTGCACGGGCTGCTCGGCTCGACGCCGTTTCCCGAGCGAAAGATGCTTCAGACCAAAGCCGAGACGCAGTTTGCCAAAATATTTGACAACATGAAGCGCTGTTTGGCCGGGTGCCAGCAGCCCCGTTTGAAAAGCGAAATTCGGCATGCTCCAGCCCCGGGAGCCGTTCCCACGCAGCCGGGGAGGGCGACGGCAGCGCCCCGGGATGGGGATGGCAGTGGGGATGTGGCAGAGGGCCCATCACCACTCTTCTTTGGGACCCTAAGCACAGCAGTGGGCTGTGGGAGGTCGGCTGCACCTCTCTGCCCAGATGATGGAGTCAGGGTGCTGCAGCACCCAAACATCCTCTGGCAGGGCACCCAGGATGGAGCGTGGCTGCAGGGCCAGCATGGCTCCCACTGCAGACGCACCCTGGCACAGCTACTGCTGGCTGCCAGGTCCCACCGGCTCCCACACAGCCTGCAGCTGAGATGCCAGGCTGGGTGAATGAGCTCTTGCCAGCTGCCAATGTTTCCCCACCTCGCAGGTGGCTCGCAAGGGCTGTGCCAGGCTGTCAAAAGGCCCTGGCACCTCACTGTTTGGCAGTTGCGTGCCATATGCCCTCCTTGAGGCTTTCCCGGGACACTGGGCTGCTGAAAACAGTGGCTCTGGTGCGGAGTGGAGCATGTCAGGCAGCAAGGCTGCCATGGGGCAGGAAAAACATCTCTAAAAAAGGGAGAAGCTGCTCAAAGCCCCTGTGACAGCAGGGCAGGAGGAGGGCCAGGACGCCGTCACAGTCCTGCTTTCCTTTGTGACTCGGTCAGGATTTAACGCTGGGTAAATCTGTCGCATGGACCTCATCTTTCTCTCTGCACTGTAGAGTGCTGAGCACACGTCAGGGTGCTGTAAAACTAACTCATAATAAAAAATAAGGTCTGCCAAGATGAAAGACTGACCCGTTATCCCCAGGACAGGAAGAGCTGTGGCACAGGTAAGCAGTATATTCGGAGGCATCCCCACCTCACCCACGCTTTCTCTGACAGCCCAAGGGACACGCTGCGTGCTTGCCCACCTCTGCCCAGGCTGTGGTCCCTGTGTTGCAGCCCCTGAGCGATGCCCAGAGCTGCACAGAGAGATATTGCCCACTGCCCTCGCACTCCCCTGGCAGACTCCGCTCTCGGGGTGGCCAGGGTTTGTTTGCAGCCTAAATGCTCCAGCCCTCATTTGCATGGCTTCGCCTTTGCGCCAGAAAGAGAACAACAAAATTAAAGAGCAGAGCGCTGCAGTAAATACAAATAGAAGGGTGGTGAGCAGCATCCCCGGCAGCACTAACACATGTCCAAGAACTCCAAATCCCGGCAAAGAAAGGCAGCGCTTCTGGAAAGAGGTAGCAGAAAAGAGGAAATTCTTCTGTGAGATCCCTGAAGCATAAATCCCCGATTTGAACTATGAGGCAGAGCGTTAAGATGGAAGAAAAAAAGAAGAAGAAGGAAGAAAAAAAAGCCCAACCCTTTGCCAGTATGCCGACGCTCATGAAAAGAATAAATATCTGGAAGGAGAGCGGCAGCTATTGCTGGAATAACGCAATCACAAAGGAACACACCGCAAAGAATTACGCTGGAACTAAGAGGGATGGACGCCGGCTCTGTGCGCAATTAGGCACAGCTATGAGTCAGGGAAACGCGCATTTTTCTAGGAACACTGTGCCTCTCCGTAGCACAGAATCCGCCTCCTGGACGGCAGGATAAAGTTTAAAAAAAAAAGGAAAGAAAAGAAAAGAAAGGAAAGAAAAAAGGGAACAGAAATCTACAGTATCACAACAGAAATCACAGATCAATGCGTTTGCCCTAGGAAAGGAACAGATACAAATCGGGACTTGGCAGCTGAAGGAATCACCCAAACAAAGCAGAAACAGCTCAAAAGGGAAGGAACAAAACCGAGAGGGAGAGGGAAAGGAAGGGAAGAGGGAACAGGCTGTGGAGCAGACACCATCAATCTGCACATGTGGAGAAGGAGTCGGCGGCAGTACCTGCCTCCTGACCAGCAAAGGCTGCACATGTACAGAGGGAGGACAAACAGCCCTGAGAAAATACAGATTACTTGCTTCCAAGGGCTTTTTCTTGCCAAAATTTACAGGCCTGCAGTTCTCAGTTAATAGATGGAGCTCCCCTTAGAGCTTCTAATGGAAGAGGCTGAAATGAAAACCACCCGCTCCCCGAGGGAGAGGGGGGTCAGATCCAACAGCCTGCGCGAATGTGTTCCGCATCATCTCTGCCGGGACAGACCCCTGGACACCTCATCACACGCCCCGAGATAACAAGCTATGTGGAAGTGGGAATGTGGATTTTTAAATTAAAAAAGGAGAAACCGCCTAGCACAAAGGGATCATCACCAGCAGAGTGCAGAGGAAATCCCAGCCTCGCGGAGGGGGTTTGCTTCTCCCTCCCAGGGACATCTCCCGCCTGACCCCCGGTGAATCCCGTGGGATTTCTGTGCCTCATCTGCCTGCGGGGTGGAGAGGATAAATCCATTAAACCCGTGCAGATTGGGCTATGCAGGGGTCTGCCTCGCCACAGTATGGAGCAGCGCACACCGCAATTCAGCCGAGGATTCAGCCTTCCAGCTCTGCTCCCCAGCAAAGATATTTCACTAACTGTATTAAAAGAAGCAGGGGGGAAAGGGAGGCAGGGAGAGCTGCTCACATCTCACTTTGGTTCCTGTTGAAACCAGGATGGAAGGGCAGATCGCTTTCCCACCAGCCTGGGGGAGACAGGGCACCTTGGCCAGGAAGATGCTGTCCAGGCAGACAGGGGAACCTGGGAATGGTGGCCAGCAAACGCTGTGCTTGCCACAGCTCGGCACATGCTAGCCATCTGGAGGAGGCACCCACGGCTGGTGCTCAGCCAGGAGCTACCCCAAACCATCATCAATAACTCTGCGCAGACGGAGCAGAGCTCCCAGACCCGCACAGGCTGGCAGGCAGCAGACAACACCGTGGTACAACGAGGGACCCTGACAGCTATTAAACACAACAGGGAGCAAATTCCTCCATCGATATTCTGGACACACAACCTAACTCTCGCCATAAATCACGGCCGATAACAGAGGGAATCCAACCTTTGCAGGGCTGGCAAGGTACTGTGCAACTCTACAGGCAGTGTTAAATACAGGCTGTTTAATTAATGGGATCACCTATTTGCAGTTCACATGCCCATGTCCTGCACTGTCAGCCTCTAATCAAAGACTCGAGGAAGACTGTGACACAGCCCCGGCACCAAACAGGGTGCTGAGGGGTCCAACGCTGCGATGGAAAAGCAAGGAGATGGAAGGAAAGCAGAGGCAGAGCAAAGCCCAGTTGGCCAGGCTGCAATGCTGACCTAAAAAGTCTGCAAATAGGGTGTGAAGGGACTGATCCTGCCCCTTGCCAACTCCTCATTTGTACATTCAGACCCTCCTGTCACCTCCAGCCCTTATAACTCACCTCCCTATCTTGGCAGCTGAACTGGACAGGGGAAAGGGACCAGAACAGAGTGACCCCCATGCTGAGCTCGCAGCAGACAAGGTGGCCATAAAGGTGATTCATCTGCCAGGCTGAGGTCGGCCGCAGCAGGACCATGCAGTGGGGTGCCACTGGGAAAGACCAAGCAGAACCCAGGAGCCTGCAGGACCCGGGGACACCTCATGAAGCAGGAAGGCACATGCAGCCACATATACAGCATGGTGTGTGCATATTCAATGTGTTTGCTTGGCAGATGGAATAACTTTGTTAACAGACTATTTAAATTCCTGAGGGGGTACCTGTAACTATTAGAAATTGATTTTATGAGCCTGTTATACAAACATTACTCTTCAAGGTCTAGAGCATATTGAAATTCTTCCTGTTCTCTTTCAAACAGATGGTGCTAGGAATTTTTCTGAACCTACTCGTATCCATAAATACTACCCGCCAATCCCTCTCGCAAGACAGAAACGATCCCAATTAGAACGGTGAACCCTCGCCATCTTTTCCTCATCACACAGTTACTATAAAAACGCTCCAGAATTGGACGGTTTTGGCAAACCCGCCCCGGGCGAGCGACTGTGAGTGTTGCTCCGTGTTTGTCATGATTAGACAGACTAGTAAGGGCTTCGGTGCCGTTTGTGAGCCCTGGAAATGAAGCAGAGTGAGCGTGTGGGCTAGCAGCAGGAACAGGCACTGTCAGCTCAGGCTGCAGGTGACTGAGGGTCTGAGCTGGGCAGGGATGGGTTCACGATGCCGGCAGGCTCATACCTCCCACCCTGGGTTCAGTAACGCCTCCCAGTTCTCACTGGCGCACCAAACTGAAGAGAAAATGTGGAAGAGGGGGAAAAAAGTCCCTGCAACAGATTAAAGGTCTTGAGGGATTGATTTCAAAGGAAAAATTAAAAGAGCTCAATCTCAAGCTTGACTAAGCATCAGCCAGGAGCAGGCGTCAGTGTTGGGGGGGGACTCGGCGGGGAGCCGGGGTGCTCAGGGAATTCGCACACCTCCAGCAGCTTCCTCCCAGGGCGTTGCAGACAGGAGCAGAGGGATCAGAGGCAGGTTAGCAGAGTAAATACAGCTCTGAGCTCCTCTGGGTACCACTTGCTCGTATCTGTGGCTGGCTCAGTGGGTGTTCAACCAGAAATGAAATTTCACTCACCAAGACATCTTTCGGGGCCGGCAACAGATTCATTTAATGAAGCAGCCAGATTTGTTGCAGGATGAAATTAATTTTGTTCTGGGAAGAAGTGGAGGCAGTTGAGGGAGACGAGAGCTCCTATTCAGGGGAGAGAAACAATATGCGGTGCGATAAGGTGCCCAGCCTCGCAGCGTGAATAGCAAACGCTGCGGCTCAGATAGGCCACCGGATGCCTCCTTTTTTCTACTTTACTGCCATTCACGAGCAACCCCGAGCTCAAACACGGTCATAAAGAGCATTCACTGAATGGAAAAAATCATTAAAAATTGTGGTCTCTTCCTGGACAACTCAGCAACAGAAAGTGCCAGCTACATTTGTTGAATAAATTGCTTGCAGGGAATAGTTTTTACTAGCTCTAAATGGGAAGAAATTAAGCGCAGGGGGACGAATGCCAAGTACCGCAGCCCTGTTCCTGGGTGTGAGAGGTGTGGGGCGGGGAGCAGCCTCTCCAGGCAGAGCTCAGTGACAAGCCGCCATCCCCACTTCTAAGGGGCACCCCGCAGATTTGGGGCTGCTTGGTTTGGATTTGGCACTTCCAGGTCTCATCAGCAGAGGGCAGGGGCTGGCCACCGAGTCAGGGACAGGGGCCATGAGGCTGGGCCAGTGGATAGAGGACTTTGGAGGTCCCTGGGTGCCCCCCCCGAGGGTAAGTTTCATTAGGCATGTCCCCACCAGTCCCAGCCCATTGCAGAAGACATTCCAGTGGATTGCTGGGATTTTGGTTGACTGGGAATGAGAAGGAAATTCTTCACAGTGAGGGTGACAGAGCGCTAGAAGGGGCTGACCAGGGGGGTTGTGGAGTCTCCTTCTCTGAAGGCATTTAAAACCCACCTGGATATGTTCCTGTGCGACGTGGTCTAGGTGATCCTGCTGTGGCAGGGGGATTGGACTGGATGATCTTTCGAGGTCCCTTCCAATCCTTAATGTTCTGTGATTCCATGAATCTGATGCTCATGGAAAAGAAACAGATCTGGCAGAAATGATTCCACACTCATTTCTCCTGTGGGTGCGTAAAGAAATCCCAGTGGTTTCCCCAGTGCCCAGATGCAGCAGCCATCCCCAGGCTCCCATCCCCAGTGCTGCCTCCCAGGCTTGTTCTCTGTTCTGAGCCCGAGGATCATCTGGGGAAGCACCACAGCACCAAGAGCAGGCAGGGACAGATGACTGTTTTCAAGAAAAGGGATGAGAGTCTTGTTAAATGAAAGAAGTGAAAGAGCAGAATCCGCAAGTGATTCACTTATTCCACCTGCTGCCTTGTCTGGTCAGCCCAAAGGAGGGACTGAGGGTGGGTGCCTGGTTAAATGGACGTTGTGAGGGTATTTTACTGAGTTCATCCTCCACAGAGGAGGCAGCAGCTTGGTCTCTTCAACAGCCATTAAGCCTGGGGCAGAACACCCACAGACCCCAGGTGCGTCAAGCAGGGACTCTCATGACCCAGTATGACACTAACCTGGTGGCTCTCCAGCCTGTCCCTGTACCATTCACTGCCAGACCCAAACCCCATCAACACCTCCAGGACAGGACCATGTTAAGTGAGATACCTCCAGGGATTCTCTGAGCTTTGGCCTCTGGGTGAAAGGCATCTGCACGGCTCACAGGCAGCAGCTTGGCAAACAGCAGATCCTACTGTGCCCCTGGGCGATGGTGTGGAGCAAATTGCCGTAGACAGGAGACTGTAATGTAACCCAGCAGCAGCAAAGAAAGGCAGCATCAGTCTTGGCTCAATGCACAAGCATCTCGTGCTATGGAGCAGGTTGGTGACAAACCCTGGCCTGGCAAACCAGAGGTGGCACAGAAGTTCCAGGCATCCACCTTGCTGAGAAGGGAGGCTGAAGAGCAGACCAAGAAAAACAGCCCTAACTTCACAAGATCTGAGGGCAAGAACATCTCAGCAGAGCTGGCCAGATCTCACCCTGCTCTCCCCTGCCACTTTGTAAGCACAGCGACTGAGAGTCTCTTGAGAAGAACCTGGAGGATGATGGATGTAGATAAGTGTCAGAGGACCTTGGGGCAACAGCTCAGCTTGAGCCATTAGGGGCTTTTTGATCAGACACAAGTCCTGGCTGCCTCTTGGGGCCATCGGAGTATCTCGACGGGTCCAAGTGAATGGTGCACCCATACAACCCCACTAGCCAAGGCAGGGAATTGGACAGCAGGAGAGCTCCAAAAGGCATCTCCCTGATGACTCCAGTGTCTTCACATCCAAGAATCACTTCTCTTTCTAAAACCAATCCACCAGGAGGCTCATCATGCCCTGCTGCCACAACCAGATGAAAGTGAGTCTCACTGTCCATCCTCAAATCTTGCATGGGACAAGACCCTGCAGCTTCTCGCGGGACGACCCCACAGCTGGGGGACACTGACCAAATTCAGGATAGAAGAACAGCTCTGGATCCCAGAAATCTTCTTGGAAACCAGGTCATGGAGCTGAGAAGAGCACACAGGCGCTTCCTCCACAGCCCTGCAGCGTGGAGAGGCGAGGGCTGAGCGTTTCCATCACACTGCTATGGCAATTACAGAATCAGCCAAACAGTTAAAGAGGCTGAAGGGTTTGATTTAAATAAATAATAATAATTTAGCTTCCAAATTGCTCCCACATTGAGGTGCTCCAGGCTTCACACAATGCAATAAAAAGCCACCTCTAAAAAAACCCCAACAACGAAAAGAACACTGAAGTGTTATCAGGAAAACACTACTCATTAAAATCAACAATTAAAACAAATTAGAAGGCCTTTACTGACACGGAGCGGGAACAACAGCATCCAAACGAGGGAAAATGCCTACTAATCTTTAGCTACTGATAAGCAAAATAATGGTCTCATTTAGTAGTGATTACCTAGAATTATTTAATTTTACTTCAAATTATTCAATTTTTGGTTGAAGTTACCTAGTAATTTTTAATTACTGATTCATAATGCAGTGACAAATGGCTCTTATTTACCTCTGCCTGCACAGAAGCGCAAGAGAAATCAATAGGCATTTCTGGGCAAATTATTAAGCAGCTTGATGAAATGATACCAGTGTTTTCCTGTCAGTGGGAATTGCTGAGCTCCAGGGCTGGGTACTGGGTGAGGGAGGAGAACACCGAGCAAACCCAAGGCAGGGAGGCCCGGAGCATCGGCTCGGAGAGGTGGCTTTCAGGAAGCGACAGGGTCGGAGCTGGGAAAAGGCAAACCCGCCCCGCTGTGCTCAGGAAAGCCACGCTCGGTCCATTTTTAGCAGACAGCAGGCTCAGCCACAGACTCCTGGCTGCCTCATTGATTTTTTTTTTCCTCCTAATGGAAACAACCTGCAGGACTGAAAATATTTGCAAACTGCTCAGGTCAAAAGAGGGAGCAGCAATAACAACAGGGGTGGAGGGGAGGCTTTTCCAGGGCAGTCTTGCTGTGCCCCTTTCTCAGCATCTCTGGGATGTTTTCTTTCCCCTGGGCACGCTGCCTATCTTTTGTTGTTGTTTTATCCTCAAGCAGGAGCACTCCCTGGGTATTTACCCCATGGGGATCAGCCTTGTTAAAGAGATGAGGGTGGAAAGGCTCGGAGGAACAGCCTGAGCACAGCTCCAAAGAGTCACAATTCACCTCGCAGCACCTACTGAGGAGCTCGTGTCTCACGTCAAAGCCAGGACAGCTCAGGCAACGTGGCGACGCAGAATTAGGGCTCCAAGCAATCTTGATAGATTGGAGATGGAGCCAGGAAAAACAGAAGGGTGTTCACCACGACAAGCGCAAGGTTCAACTAAGCAAACACGAGGCGGGGGGAGGAAGCCTAAACAAATACAGGGAGAAGCTGGCAAGGTAGCTGCTCTGCAGAGAGGGACTGGGAGTGTAATGGATCGCAGGCTGAACGCAAGGCAGGAGCTCTGTACTGCGGCAAAGAACCAAAAAAGATTAAAAAGAGAGGCATTGTTGGGAGATATAAAAAGAGCATCTAGTCTCCAGTGCCCTCCTCAGCTCTTCCACAGTCTTGCCAGTGAATGTGCTCAGCTGTGGGTAGAGGAGGTGGGAAATCAGCAGTGAGAGCACCACCAAGGACTGCAAGACCTGTCAGAGGTCTGCAAAGCTGTTCTGAGAGGTTGCCTGCCTGGGGTCAGCCACCCCTGGAGAAGGAGGTGGGAGGAAGGTACTTGGGCCTCTTGGGTGGAGAGCTGCTGCAGGGGATGGACTCATCTGCACCAAGTAGCTGAAGCTGCAGAGAGGAGAAACTCTGTTTGGATGCAACAATCTCCACTGTGTAGCCCATTGGGAATCCAGTCTCCATCCCTGAGGGGCTGAGAAACCTCCAGCAAATGCAGCCTGGACTAGGCTGATCCAGCCTTGGTGCTGGGCTGGAGCCCTGGCAGCTGTCACTCCCCTGCAGGCTGCTGGGGAGGACATGGGTGTGACACCCCCCCCCCGAGTTGCATCCAGACCCATCTCCCCCTGCTTAGTGCTGCCAGGAGAGCTCGGCCACTGGAGCATCTTCAGCAATTTTTCCTATTTTTTTTTTCTAGAAATGAAAGAGGTATCTGTGAAACAAACGATAAAAATCTGTAGCATTCCCTGCCGGCTTGTGGAGAGAGCCCCACGACTGTTCATATTGGAAATCCAATTCCGATCACAGTATTGGCAAGTAAGGATTAATGTCAGTGCCAAAATGCATTCATCCTGGCCAGCACTTTCCTGAGCCTCCACGTGCTCCACCAGCCACTCGGATACCTGTTGAGGGCCCATCTCTGGAGCCAGCTGTTGCAACAGCTCTGTATGGGGCTCGGCTTGTGCCAGCACCCCATGATGTGCCCCGTGGAGGGTGTGGGCACATTCCTTGGTGATGCCTTCACATGCCCAGGTTGTGCCTGCCTCCCTCCTTCTCTGCAACGCTCCTGTGCTTGGGTACCTGGGAGGTCAGTGAGCCCCGAGGTGGCCACTCTTATTCTGTGCTGCAAAAGCAGTGGGGCCTAGGGAGCAAAACCTTTGATGTCCCCTCCAGTACTGTACCCCTAGACACACACTGCCTTCTGCAAGGCGCAGTCCCCACATCCAGATCGATATGGACCATGTAGCATGTAGCAGCCAGGATTTTGCACACAGCAGGGGTCTCCAGGACCTCTTCCAGCAGCTCTGGACCACTGCCCTATTGGGTCTCTCGGTGGCAGCCCAAGCTGCTCAAGACATCCCAGCACACAGCTTGGTGTTGAGTGGTGAGCAGGGAACCAAACCGCCCCGGGCACGTAGTGGGGGCCAGGGAGCACCGTGCCAGGCTGAGCTGGTGCAGCCGTGCCTGTCGCATTGGATTCGGGCGCCTCACTGCAAAGGAGATAATGGGAATAGAGTCAGGAGTGGAGGATTTCAAGCCACTGGGGTTTTTTAGGAGCGTGGAGATAAAGCTGAATAAAAAATGAGTAAGGTAGAGGCATTACCCACAGGGTCTTATCTGATCTGGCATCCAAACCTGCTATTGCCTCCACTTCCCTATCTTGAGGAGTTTTTTAAATGCGCACAGCTACAAATCACCCCCTTCCAGTTTAAGTGTCAAATTAAATCAAGACAAACGTTCCCCTGTTCCACATTTCCTTTGGTCCTTGGCTAAGCCCTGCAGCCCTTTCCCAAACCTCCACCTCCCACTACCTGGCACAACCCCAAGCCTTTGCCTTGGGAGACATCTTCAGCCTGAACTTCCCATCCCTCTGGCATGCGGAGCTGCTCCACCGCCAGCCCCTCTTTTCATCAAGAAGGTTGCTGAAGACCATTTGCAAAAGAAGGTTTGCTCTCAAGCTCTTACAGTCACCGGCTTTAAGCCTCTTACCAGAAAATATCAGGCAAAACCAGAGCTCAGCTCGGCATCCGGCTCACTCTGCATCAGGGGTGGACACTCGTGGATGCAGCGGAAACAGCTCCACCAGGATAGATGGCTAAATCCAAAGACAGAAAGCTAAAAACTGATAAGAAACTCATTTTCACACCAACACATGATGAATGTGTGGGACTCGCTGCCGTAAGATACGACGAGGGAGAGAGGTTTGTAAGATTTTAAAGAAGATCTGACATTTATGTGGCTAATAGAAGTTTCTGTAGCTCCATGAGTCAAGGTAGATAAAAGCAAGATGCCTGGAGGGGAGATAAGGCCATGTGCTTCGGAGCATAAGCTAATGACTAATAGCAAAAGACAAAGAAGAAAGCACCCCTGGGAGGCTGGGTTTTTCCTGTGTACCAGGTGTTTGCTCCTACCTTCTCTGAAGGTCCTGGCACATGTTACTGCAGGATCGGAGACGCGACGAGCTGCATCCCAGGCTTGCCCCAGGACAGCAACTCCCCTGCTCCTCAATTTCTACATTTTGTTTTGGTTTTAAATTAGACCCAGATCTCTTAAAGCCCTGAGAAGCCTCTATCATTAATCCTCCTGACACACAACCTGGCCACATGCACTGGAAATCATTGCTCAGGGGTTGGCAGGGCTCCAGGCAGAGGGGACCGAGCGCTGACTCACAGGGGCCCCAGGGATGCTGACACCAGGGGCAAGCACCAAGGATGCCAGCTTGGCTGTGCCCACTGTAGCCACTCTGCCCAGACAGGTTTCGTTTGAGCAAGAAGGTAGCTCTGCCGGACTCTGCCAGCTGCTGGAAGGACACGGGTGATGCCAGTGGGACCGAGAGGCGCGTCGCTGGCTTGGCTGGACCCCACCTACCCAGAGGAGATGGCAGACCCCTGCGCGCCCTCAGGTCCTCTCGTTTTGTTGGCAGCTGCAAAGCACAAGGCCAACAGCCACCACGGCTCAGGAGGCATGGCCGTGACTCAGAGCCGCTCCTCCACACCAGAGAGGGTTAAACAAGTGTCACCCCTTCCGGATTGGAGTCAACCCTCAGGCACAGCGACACAAACACGCTGTGTATGGTGGGACGGGGGCTTCGTGCGCTCACGTCCCATCTCCGCGTCCTCCCACCGCACAGCAGTGTGGCCACACACGCAACCCCTTCTTGCACCGACGTCTGCTTCTCCTTCTCCTCTGAAGCCCCTCACGTCTGTGCGCAGACATCCGGAGCTGCTGTTGGCCGCCTGCCGACCTGTGCTCCATGCCTTGGTCCAACAATTCGTACCTTCGCAGAGTTTACGTGATCTCACCCTAATCCTCCCCCAGCTTGTCTGCAGGCTCTGTCCTGCCTCTTGGCACACAGAGCTCTCTTTGTACAGCTACTGTCCTCCAACACATGGGTGTTTAGGTCCTAGGACCCATCCTCATCCTCACCATCCAACCACCACCCCAATGCACGGTTCTGGGACCATTAACACTGCACAGGTGTCTTACCTTGAGGGTGTGGGGGCTCCTTGCTGCCAAACCACCCCTTTCATGGAGAGGTGGACCCCATTTCCAGAGTCAGCTTGTTCCTTGCTGCCTGGACCAGCCTAGTGGAAGGCAGGACTGCTCTGCCTGCCTGGCACACTGGTGTTGCTGCCCCTGAAGAATATCTCTCAGGTGCAAAGTGGACATGGAGAAAAGAGCACTGAAGCTTATGATTTCTTGTATTTTGGTTTGTAAACCTACCCTGGTGAACCTGCTCTGGCAGGGTTATGATCTCTAGAGGTTCCTTCTCAACCCTGACCATACGGTGATCCTGTAAATGCTCCCCTCCTGGCTTATTGCTCTTTGAAAGCACCAAAGTAATTGTGTTTCTCCAATAAGAGTTATAAGGGACCTACCAGGCATTTCATTTCCACCCCAAAACACACATCACTGGGCCTTCTGCCTGGCAGACCTCCGCCCAGCTCCACTGGTTGCTCCCACACCTCCTCAGGAACACCTGTGGAGGGACTGAGCTTTGGCCTCCTGCAGGTCCACATGTATCCCACTCTGCCTGCACTGGGGCTTCATCCTGAACCTGGCCCTTCCCCATGGCAAAGCTCCCAGGGCATCTGTGGGCCTCATCAGGCCCTCTGGTCCCTGCCTGGCCACACTCTCACTTGCCCCACTTCATGTGCCTTCAAAATCCCTGCTGCCAAGTGTCTTTGCTCAGACCCACCGTGGTCCTTGTCCTCACTGCAAGCCACAGCCAGCTCTCCACAACAGTTTTCCACTGCAGTGGGTTAAACCCCCCCAAAATCCCACGGCTGAGAGTGTGTATTTGCCCTGTAGGTGCTGCCTCCATCCTCCAGGTCAGCTCCACAAACTCAGCCTCCTCCCTCACTGCCACCTCCAGGAGTGCTGCTCCCCCTCGCACCCCATCCCCTGGCAGGTCTGGCCTCCCCTGAGCCCCCCAGGCAGGAGGCAGGTTCAGCTGCAGCACTCCTCGTCTAGACAAAGCCACACGTGCAGCTCCCTGACCTCCTCCTCCTGCTCCCCCGAGCACTTGTTTGTGCCTCTCCCAGCGATAGTCTGTCATTTACTGACAGGGCTCCAGCCTCCCTCATCTGGGGCCAGCAGAGCTCTGAGGAAGGATCACTTTTCTTTCAATTGCACGTTTAACCAGAACCCAGTGTGCCCAAGCACTCCCAGTCCTGATGAGAGCCAAGTGGCTACTGGATCCAGCTCACACTTGCCTTTGTGCCATCGTTTGAGCTGCCACAGCCCACCTTGCCAAGGGCTGTGAGTGCTGGGGACCTGAAATAACTTGCTCTGTGTGAAGCTGCCGGCAGCCAGAACTGCAGGGGAAATCCATCTCACCCTTCCTTGGTCTTCAAAAGGGCTCAGCTGCGGCAGGGCAGGGAGGGGCCGGCTGTGAGGGGCCGAGGAGCCTTTAGCCAGGTTGCTCTCAGCATCCCAGTAAGGCCCAGTAAGGCGCCCAGTAAGGTGCGATTCGCTCCATCCTGATCCGGCAGGAAGCTCCAGCTGTGGGTAGTGCTCCGGTGCTTGTTACAAAACAGCTCTCCGCTTCCCCCCTCCTTGCTGCTTCTCCTAGAAGCCAAATATTTGCCTCAGACAGCATTTCTACTCGCCCGCTGTCCCCATGGCCTTGCTGCCATCTTCA
Organism: Rhinopomastus cyanomelas; assembly: GCA_013400115.1. NCBI lineage: Eukaryota > Metazoa > Chordata > Aves > Bucerotiformes > Rhinopomastidae > Rhinopomastus > Rhinopomastus cyanomelas. The sequence continues at coordinate 1,696,658 of VXBP01005443.1, read as the reverse complement.
GGGCATCTCCCACCAGCTCTGGCTGGCCCGGGGCTGTGGCTGGCTTGGCGGGAGGGCGCTGCTCTGCGTGGCTCCTCTGAGACCAAAGGCTGGGGGAAAAAAGCCAACAGGCAAGTTCTGGAGGACTTTCCACGGCACGATCCAAGAATTAAAAAACTAAACAGATTTTACATATTAAGGCTACAACCCTTTAGTGCAACATTAAAGACTGTTGACTTAAGAGGCTGTGGATGTTACGCTGGGAAGTTTTCCCTTCCACAGATGCTTCGAGCAGCAACAGCAGCAGCCTGCAGCCAGCAGTTCCTGGTGTTTTATCACGTTCCTGCTGCAGTCAGAAGTGCTTGTTACCCTCCAGAAGCAGAGGTTTGCCAGCGCTGTCACGGCGGGCAGCCGCTCCTTGTGTGCTGGCGGTGGACGCTTAGCTGTTCCCAAACAGCAAGTCCGGGGCAGCTGTGGGACCGTCACCATCAAGTCCCTGCCCTTACAGTTGTTTATGAAGTGAGGGGTCAAGAGGGGACCTGGCAGAGCATCTGTAAATCCTATCCTGTGCCATTATCCCAATGTGGCATCTCCCAGAGCTTCCTTTCTTCCCAGCAGCTTCTCTCCCCTCTGGGTAGCCCTTGGGAAAGGAGGAGGAATTAGGGATTAACAGAGAAAAATATTTCACCTAATCAAAAAAACGTTATAATCAGAAGTGCTCACTGCGAGCCCAGAAACCTGATGGGCTTAAAGCTTCGAGTTCAGCCTCCCGACCGCAGGGAGCCGTTCCCACTCCTCCGCTGGAAGGGAAAAGAGAGCTAGCGCCTCCTGCTAAATCCAGATAACCCCGTTCATCTTCCGCGGCGGATCTTTAACGTTTTTACTGGAGAGGTGACAAAAGCTGGGAAACCCAAGCCTCACCTCCAGCCTGCTCTCGGGCCACCTGTACTCACGCCGGGGCGGCCTCACCAGCCCCGCGCCACCTCCGGAGCCGTCCTGCGGTTTCCTCCCATCCCAGACGGCGGTCCTGGAGCTCTATCTCCAATTCATTACGCTAATTGGGAGGAACCGGAAAGCCAGACTCCAGCTCAGCAGATTTTTGCTGGGGGAAAAAAAATACAGAAGTGCCGGTTGGGTTCTCTCTAGACGCTTCCCGCTGCGAGAAGCAACCCAAGCGGGGCTAACGGAGACCTTGTTGCCCCAGTTTCTGGATCGTGCCTCTCTGTCCAGGTTTGTACCCACTGTGGACCCGGCAATGTCTCCTGTGGCTTTCAAAGTTACGACCACTCGAAACTGTGTTTTGATGAGAAAAGCAGCTTTCGCTAACGTGTAGCACTTCCCCTGTGTGCCCAGAAAACTCAGAAAGCTGAAGAAAAATTAGAAGCCATCATGTATTTTTTTTTCTTCCTTATTGATTCATAAGCCCATCTCACGTTGGTCACCTGGCTCGTTGTTCTGGAGCGCTGGTGGGATAGTCTACGTTCCTGAGGCCTCACAGCAGGATTGTACAAAGACTTTACCCCATGTTTTGCTTTTCAGTAACGTCGATGGCTGAACCTGGTCTTGTGGAGCAGCGGTTTTAATATTTGGGCTGACAAAAATAATGGCTTTTCAGCATCGTGTGGTAAACCATGTGATGGGGCCACCGAAACCTCCCTGTTAGCGGAGTCGCTGCAGGCAGGCTGGTCAGGACTGATCTCCAACTAACTGCCTGACCTCAGGGCTTCCCTGCTTTTTTTTTGATTCCCTAGTTTGTTTTTTTTTTTTTCACCATCCTGGACTAAAGAGCAGGAAACTGGAAGGCCTGGGACGTGCCGGCGTCTCGTGGCATTGGCACGGAGGCTGAGATAGCCGCGTGGGTCGCACGGTGACCATGGCACCTCCACGTGTGTGTCCTCACTCGGAAAGTCCTGCTTTAATCAGGGCTCTGGGATCCTTCCCTCGGCCGCCCGGGGCAGAGGGGATTTTAACTCTAAACATATTAGTGCGCGAGATTGAAAGGTAACGCGTCCTCCCGAGGCCACCAAACAACGGAGCAGAGCCTGGCTTTCATTTGCACAACGCGCGCAGTGGGAATTTCCCTAATCAAATAAAAAGAAAATTAAAAACTCACTCTCTCCAAAAGTTTAATTCTCTTAATTACATTAATTGGAGAAATATAGGAGCCTCCTTTGTGTGTGTTTCTTCTTTGCAGAGGAGAGGTGCTGCAGGAAGGGTCTCTTTTGGCACAAGGGTATGGGTTGGACCTGCATCCTCTGGCAGGATGGATGGGGGTGGAGGAGGCACAGAAGGGATGCCCTACAATCATCCTCACCCCAAGCAAAGCACCAATAAGCACAAGAATGTTTTCTCCACCTGGCCAAATGACCTCTGCACCATCAAATGACCTGGAAAATGTAATAGGGCTTTTCTCCAGCCATCACCTGCTCCAGATTCCCATCAGGTGTTAGAAGGGAGATGGGAACAGACCAAAAGAAGGGTTGCAGAGTGACTCACCTCACCCACCAGCTGCTGAGGGTGGCATTTGGCCCTCATGGGGTCTGTGCCTTGGGCTGAGTTCCACACCGGTCCCAGCCACGGGCATCCCCCCACCAGGTGCTTCCCACCTGCCTGGCCCCACCGCTCCCATTAGCACACAGGCTCATTTAATGTGTCTGCAGGGAGAGCAAGGAGGTGACATCATGGCGAGCAGCAGCAGTGGAGAGGGAGGAGCTGCTTCCTTCTCTGCTCTGCACAGACATGGCCCCCCAACAGACCCCTGGGATTCAACCCCATTGGCTTTAACCCCTTTGCTGCCAGAAGGAAGGGGGAGCTTGCAACACTATCTGCCAGTGCGGGATGTATGTGCTGCCTGTCCCCGCTGCCAGCCATTCTGAGGCAAGTGGGGATGCTCACAAGGTGCCTTCACCAGTGGGGACCAGTCCCCCAGTGCCCCACAGCAGAGGGAGGATGAGGACAAAAGCATAAACACGTACAAATTCCTGCACATCCACATTTAGCAGCTCTGCTTGGAAATTGATGCCTTTGAGCAATCTGGGAGGAAATGGGGTTTTGAACTTGTTCCTACTCAAGGCTTAGGCTGGAAAGCATGTCCCCTCCACCCATCCCACCTTCCAGCTTGCTTCAGGAGAACAAACATTAAAGTAGGATTATGCACTGCTCTGCACTTAGGCAAAAGGCCTTCCTCAAAGGGTTGTAATTCAGGGGTCCCGGGACACCCAAAGGGCCCAAGGAGGAGGGGGTCAGCGTGAGGAAAAGGGAGCTTGGTTGGACAGCAGCATCCCCCACCGCACGCCAGCTCCCCGGCAGTCAGCCAGAGGCCCTCTCCTGGCTGACACCACAGCAGGAAAGGTGACTTTATAACTATAATTTTAGTATATAATGGGAAAAGTCTGTGTTTGCTGTGTGCTTTCTTAGAAAAAAAAACACAGAAGAAGAAAGAAAATGGACACAGCCAGACCATTTGGCTGAGCACTTTCATTTGGCTTAAAAAAAAAAAAGGAAGGAAAAGGAAAGAGCCACCTTTGCAGGGAGCTCACGTCTGGAAAATTCCAGCCCAAATGACATAAGTTATGAGCAACTGAAAATTGGGATTAGAAAGGAACGGAGCACAAAACCTCAAGCACATGCACCAGCATCCTGCTCGCGGGTCTCACGGCCCCGAGCAGAGCTGGGCAGTGGGTCAGCTCCCAGGACACTCTGTGGGGAGGAGAGAAGGGGGGAACCCTCGGGTTACAGCATCCCCTTGCGTACGGGGTGCTGGTAGAGCGGGGAGGGCAGGGGGAAGCCAGGCAGCTTCAGAGCCTGTCCCTGCACTGTGGGGAGCAGCGAAGTGCTGCTCTAAGCGCACACACACACACACACATTTCCTGCAGCACAGCCCTTCACCCCTCCCGTTCTCTTCTGCTGCCTCCGGGCAGGGCTGAATCCACAGCCCGACCTCGGGTTGCCTGCAGAGCTCGGCCAGTTGAGCTCAACCCACTGCACTCGCCTGTGCTCAGCGCAGCCGGGCAGCTTCCGGCCAGGCGCCTCCCCAGTGAGTCGCCCCCTGGCTGCCCCCGGCCGGGCTCTGCCGGGAGCTGCACAGGTGCAAATTAAAGCAGCAACCTGGCTGAGGGGTCTCTGCAAAGGGTTTGCCACCAGGTCGGCTTCAAAGCCGAGTGACACCGAAGCCGCGCAACTTCCAGCTCCAAGCAGGTGGGTGTCTGCGGGGCTTCCCCAGGAGGGCTGGAGCCACAGTGTGAGCAGGAGAGCCCTCGGTGTTGCCACTCCCGGGAGCGGGAGATGTGCACAGCTCACCTGCACAGCTCCACGTGTGCTGGCAACTCCACCGGCCCAGGTAGGACTTCAGGCTGGGGTCCTACCCCAGCTCCTGGCAGGACCTCTGCTCTTTTACCCCCTGCTCGAGCCCATCTCTGACACTGGAGGTAGCAGGGTCTCCATCTGGTCAAGGTGTCTGTGGGGTACAGCACCTGGGATCTCACCCCAGTTTATAAGAAACCCGGTGGGAACAGCCAGCAGGGAGTCATTCCTTTTCCTGGGCAGGAGGCAACCACTCTGCCCCAGCTCCAGCTGCTTCCCTTGTAGCTGCTGGTACAGCAGATGTTTATTCTTTGGGCTACCATCCATGTTCCTCAATTCCTTGGTGTCCTCATCCTCTCTGTGTTTTAGTCTCATTGAGAGGAATAAGCAAAAGCTCAGTGTCCACCTTGCAAGCCCCCCGTGGTAGATGGTTATGTTGTTGCCTCCACCTTGAGATCAAAGTCCAGACCTCTCTGGATGGGGCAGAGATAGGCCCATGGTTTTATTCCCACTCATACAGAAGGTTACAGCAGCCCCAGGTGGGCAGCAACAGTCCTAAGCTGAGCTCTGCCAGGACACTACAGAGTGGCGTGGCTGGATCCAGAGCAGTGAGAAATATTGCCAGGGAGTGAGAAGTCACCAGGACAGGTTTGGGCTGGGCAGGGTAGCTCTGCTAAATGTGACTTGGTGCAGTGCAGGGCAGGGATTCTTCACAGCTGGCAGGGTGGATGTGGTGCCCATCTGAGGTCCTGAGAGAAATGGGCACCCTGGAGTGGTATGGTCCATGCTGCTCGGCTTCCACAGCCTCTCTGGCCAAGCTGTGGTCAGAAATCACCCAGGTCTTCCCCGTCTGATGCTACCAGGCCAGCACTCACCCACGGATGGCATTCAGCTACCCAAACGCAGCATTTCCACTTGAGGTGGTGTCTGTGCTGCTGTCATGGGAATCAGCCTGCCTGGGATGCTCTGCCCTAAGGCAGACATCTATCCACACTATGAGCAACCCCTTCCCAGCCCCCTGCACGCCGAGACGGGAGATGCCCTTTATCAAGTGAGGGTGCAGACACTTCAGCTGGGAGCCAGCTCTCGGGCTGGGAGTCAATGAACCCAGCCACAGCCTGTCCCCAATTAATTTTACTATTATCTGCAGTATTTATGGGCAAACAGACATGGCCCTGACAGCGGGACGGGACATCGCACCACCCTGCATCAGCCCTGAGAAACAAACAGAGGAGGAAATCCAGGGGCAGCATCACCCCGCCTCAGCCGGGGCGAGGAGGGAGGTGGGACCGCTGGTGTTATTTTACTTAATTTATGACTAAATGCCCCCAGAAGAGTTTAGCCCTTATTACTGAGATGTAATGGCCTATTAAGGGAGCAGCGTTCCCTGGAAAGCAGCCCAGTGTCAGTGACTTCTTATTGCGATAAGAACTTAATAATCACACGTGGGGTGAGGAAAGGAGGGAGCTCATAGCCACAGCCCAGGGACAACCTACCCACGGGGGGAAGGGGGTGGTGGGAAGCCCCACCAGGGGCTCTTCTGATCTAGGAGGAAACCCCTGAGCTTGTAAATCTGTAATTCCCCTCTAAATGCTTCGTAACGACAACAAATGTGAAGCTGTGTCAGAAACCTCTTGTTTTCTTTTATGGTAAAGTCATGTCCTGAAGTCAAAGGAAAGAACCAGAGGTAAGAATAATTGCTCACTCACTGCTAAAAATACGCCCGTCCTCGGCATCTCCACAGCTTCCTTGACCCATTTCCCATGTTGTCCTGTGGGCAGGGTGGAGAGCTCGAGCCCCGAGAGTCTCCTACTCAATTAATTTCAAAGGGATCTTTCACAAGAAGGGAGACCCCTCCACCCCCTTCCCACCCTCGTTTCCCAGTGCATCGCTCCTAAGTGTGATGGTCTCATTTGCTCCTGGGTTTGTTATTGAACAGGGAACATTTTCTCAGCAAAATGTAAGGCCGAGCGATAAGGACTGGGCAGGAACTGATAGAGACTTTGCAGATCGAATATGATGTTGTTTATTTGACTATGATGTATATTTAAAGGTCTCAGTTACAACTGGCCCCAGGCAATCTCTAATGAGCTGCAGCTGCCTGGACTCTCATTAGCTTTAATGACATCTTCTCAGTACATTTTTCTCAGGGTAAGACCTTGTCCTCTCTATGGTTGTGCACACACTGAAACCAAGAGACATCTCACCCTAAAAGGGCAGCCAACTCAAAACAGTGGAGCAGTGATAAATGATGCAAGTGCCCAGAAGAGACAAACCTTTCCTGGAAGAGTCACTGTTTATTTAAGGCAAACGAAATGTGATTTACTTTGGCACGCCTCAGAATTAAACCGGGAGGCTCAAAAAATAGGGACCGCAGGCACCGCGTGGGTCCGGCAAAGATCAATTTGCAATTTCCCTGAGTTTTTGCCATTCGCCTGACTCAGTGGACGACCACCAGCCTTCCTGAGAGTCGCTTTCTGAGGCAGAAAAGCTGCACTAAGAAAAAGCCTGGATTAGCAGAGGAGGTGAGAGGAGCTAACACAAGCCCCAGTGCGAGGCGGCACCTCCCCGCTCCTGTGCCGAGCCGGCGAGCTGCCGGCACTCCAGCACGCGGTTGCCGATTGATCCTGCCCCGTCCTTTTTTCCCTTTGCTCGGGGTATGTCTTCTGCTGCTCTGCCCCTACCGCTGGCAGAGGCCTTATCCGACTTCCATCTCTTCTTCGGAGAATTGAGGGAGCAGTCATTAATCATCCGAGCCGTCCCCTCCGTGGGAGCACAATGGCCTCCTTTATCCCGCGCTTCAGCGGCCCTGACATGTACAATAACAATCAGCCCTGACGTATCTGTGCTGCACCAAGGAGACTTCCTCAAAAGGCTCTTTTGCAGCGTTTCAGGCCGTAGTTAAAATATATCGGTTTATTGTAAAGCGAGCGGTGCCGATCGTATCGGAGATGTAAACGGGTTCCTAGGTAGCAGGGCAGCATCTCACAAACATTCTTCTTGCCGCCTTGCTCCTCAGCTGGCTGAGGTACCGCTGGCTGTTGTGGGGAAGGTGATACGTGCTGCCATCGGGGGCTTTTCCATCCCGGCTGTTTTCTCAGGGCATCTTTCTAATGGAGAGATTTGGCTGCTTCTCACTGAGACGTGCGGAGCTTGGATAATTCCTCTCCCAAGATGAGAGCTGCTCCATCACACCGTGGGCAGCAAGGCACCATCTCGGCGAGAGCAGGGACCCAGAGGGAAATCAGACAAAACCTGCATCTCCCAACTGAGGTCTTCAGGCCGGTCTGGCAGCCAGGAATTTCTCCCCTAGAGGGAAGCATCGTGGAAATCTGACCCCGAAGCTCCCAGTGGAGACACACGAGTCTATAGGAGCTGCTCATAGGATTTGTCGGAGGGAATGTTTGGACTTCGCTGCCGCCACCACACGTGTGCACCAAATGTGCTTGCTGCCCCTACAGACAGCGGGTGGGAGCAGGGAAGCCAGGTACTACATCCTCTGGGGGAGTGGTGGGGACAGGGAGGGAGCCAGAAGAAGGGAAGAGAGACACAAAGGATTGCAGACATGGTGACCAAACAAGCAGTGAGCTACCTTCACCCACGTTGAGCCGGTCAAAAGGAATTTCTAAGCCCTCCCCAAATTCCTGGGCTCCGAACTGCCATTGCGCTAGCAGAGGTATTTCTGGATAAGTTGCAGGAGCTCCCAAATAACCAGGGACCCCTAAAAAAATAAAGCAAGGTGGGGGTGGGGGAAATCAAAACAGGAAACAGGTGAGGTTTGCTTTTCCCTTTCCCCCTTCTCATCATTTCACTGCTTTTCACGGGGGCAGGCTGAACCTCCAAAGCTCGGATTAAATAGTTTGCTGCAAAATAAAAATGCAGTGGAGTTAACAAGCTCTGAGATTTAGGGAGACGCCACTCCGGGAGATACGCGAGCAGGTCACAGGGGCACTCCTTAGCTGTCTAGACCCCGCAGCTAACTGCTTTGCCCCTTCCAACACTGGTGAAACCTAAACCCCTCGTTTATTTGCAGCCAGACAAGCTGCTTTTGCTCAGCCATCCCGGCAGCCAGATCTCCGTTTGGCTCCACTGGCTGTGGACTCAGATCCACCGTGAAGCAGCCAGGGATTAAAAAGCAGTAGAAACAGAACAAGTATTGGGATTATTTCTGATCAATGGCCTTTCTTGAATTTGTAAACCGGTCTCAGTCCCTTGCACTGCATAAATAGGTTGGCAAAGCAATGCTGGAGGAGTTGCAGTGGGGTCAAGTTGTCTGTAGGGCCCTCTGCCCTGCTGTCTCCCCTGCCTGCAGCGTCCTGACCTGCTCCTGGCACAGGCACACACGGAGTCCTCATCACCGAGCAGACTGTGCCAAGCGGAGCAGGCACTGCCACGGTGCCCTTCTGCTCTTTTCCAGGATCCTGTGTTTTTTAAACACTTATTTTCTCATGGCTGCCTGCCACAGACTTCAAAACAATTCCTTCCTCTTCTCTTCTCTTCTCTTCTCTTCTCTTCTCTTCTCTTCTCTTCTCTTCTCTTCTCTTCTCTTCTCTTCTCTTCTCTTCTCTTCTCTTCTCTTCTCTTCTCTTCTCTTCTCTTCTCTTCTCTTCTCTTCTCTTCTCTTCTCTTCTCTTCTCTTCTCTTCTCTTCTCTTCTCTTCTCTTCTCTTCTCTTCTCTTCTCTTCTCTTCTCTTCTCTTCTCTTCTCTTCTCTTCTCTTCTCTTCTCTTCTCTTCTCTTCTCTTCTCTTCTCTTCTCTTCTCTTCTCTTCTCTTCTCTTCTCTTCTCTTCTCTTCTCTTCTCTTCTCTTCTCTTCTCTTCTCTTCTCTTCTCTTCTCTTCTCTTCTCTTCTCTTCTCTTCTCTTCNCCTCCCCTTCACTCTCCTTCTCTCTTTCTCTATTTTTCTCTCTCTTTCTCTCCTTCTCTCTGTCTTTCTTTCTCCCTCTTTCTCTGTCTTTCTCTCTCTTTCTTTCTCCCTCCCTCCCTCCCTCCCTCCCTCCCCTCCTTTCTTTCTTCCTTCCCTTTCTCCTGTCTTCCTTGCTTTCTTTTCCATTTCCTGACATTCCTAAGAAGAACTGCAGGACAAATACAAAGCAAACCCCAAACCAGGCAGCTTTCTTGCTTGCAGAACACAATGACCTGGCGAGCGCCAGTGCCGGCACTCGCAGTGCTTGCTGGACCCAGTACAGAGAGATCTGTGCGGTGGCAGCGGTTCAGGAGCGATGCTGGGTGCTGGGAGACGTGCTCTGGGTCTGGTAGCAGCCCCTTGGCAGCTCCAGCAGCAAAAGTGGCCTTTCCTTCTGACATAAGCCAGTCTCAGACCCAGCCTCTCATTCTCGCGTCAGTCCTCCCCCGGTCCCTCCAAGAAGGAGTGATGGGTGCTGGTGAGGCTTTTGCTCCTGGCTCCCACCATGGGTAGACCTGGGTGATGCTGCTGTCTGTGTCAGCACAGAGCTGAGCTGGGGGCCTGTGAGATGCTTTTTGTTTAGTCACCTTTGGGTGCAGGATTTGATGTGTCATTAGATTTATTAATTATTAATGTAGCTCGTATTCTGGCCATGAATTGCCCAAATCACAGAAACACAGAATCATAGAATGATTAGGGTTGGAAGGAACCTCTGGAGGTCATCTAGTCCAACCCCTCTGCCAGAGCAGTCTCTTTGCTGCGTTCTCATCAATGTTCACAGGGGTGACAGGATTTTGGGGTGGGGAGGGCTGCTTACCTCCACCTGCATGGGTTTGTCCTGCCATCCTGGCCGGTGGAAGGTGTTTCAAACCAGGGGATGGCACACCATGAGCAGCTGGTGGATGGGAGGAGAACAGTCTGGGAGAAAGCCCTGGGAGCACTGGATGCAGGCTGAAAGGACTAATTAGCTCTGTCCCTGATCTGCTGTGAGCTGCAGTCCCAAGCACGGATATTGCAGCTGGTGGGGACTTGCATATTGACATCTCCATCCATCCATCCATCCATCCATCCATCCCTCCCTCCCTCCCTCCATCCCTCCAGGTTTTGCTTTCCAGCCTCTCCCCAGATGAAGGCTGGTGCTGCCCTGCAACACGCTCAGGCCCTGGCTCTTTATGATTTCCAAGGTCATTTGCTCTGCAGCAGGGCTGAACAGCAGAATTGCCTCTCCTGCGCTGTTTATGTCTACCAGACACACACTGCTTGCTTTTTCATTTGGATTCATTTTCTGTGCTGTCCTGAGAGAAAGGAGCAAAGCAATTTTCTATTTACTGCAAAATTCCAAGTGAGCAATTTTGTGGATCTGGAGATTGTCAGGAAGAGGTTACTGGACTGTGTTCACGGAGGAGGAGGAGAGCAGAAGTGATGGGAGACGCTCACGGAGCGGGAGAGGCGATGGCTTAAAGCTTTTGCAATCCCGTCGCCGTCTCAAGAAACCTCTGCCCAAACACCCAAGACTGGTAACTATTACTGGATGTGTGAGTAATTCCTAGATAATTTTTTAAGTATTTGGAAAAAAACAATGCATAATGAAAACATTACGCTTCTGTCGTGCCGCTGACACTGTTGGCCAGATCCTCAGCTGCTGTGAATCACGCTCTCGCCTTTGACTTGAGCAGAGTTATGTCTTATTTATCCCAGCTGAGGAGCCGACGCAGCGGCCAGCCTTGTGCCACCTCCGCCTCGCAGGTCAGAGCAAAGCTCTGCTGAAGAAGCTGGTAAATCCAGCGATGCCGGCCCGAGGCCGCGCTCTGAACCGCAGCCAAGCGCCCGCTGCAGCTGGCTGTGACGCGATGAGCTTCACGCACATCTTGTCGTCTAGGGATGCGCAGGGGCAAGCAGCTGCTTTGCTGGGTGGCCAGGCCAGGAGCCCTGGTTGTGCAGCGTGGGCAAGGGGTTGCAGGGTGGGCGAGGGGCAGGGCTGTGGCCAGGGAGCTGCGAAGCAGCTGATGAGAGGGAGGGAGAGAGAGAGAGAGAGATAAACAAGGCCTGGCTAGCAGCTTGCACACACAGATTAATTTCTATATGTTTTTTTAGAACTTAGAATAATTTATTGTAATTACTGTTGGCTGAGTTGTGTTTGAAGAAGGCAGTGCTGTTTGAAAAGATTTTTGAAAGGTATTGAATTGGGAGGCAATTATTTTTTTAAAAAAATATGTTTAAGGATTATAAAAGTAATTACTGCCCTCAAGCCAGGATGTCTCATTATGTTAAACTGTGGCTTAAGACAGCACAACTTCCAGCCTCTTCCCTGGGTGGCTCACGCAGCAGCAGAGCGCACGTGGCACGGCCGGGGCAGGGCTCAGCACCAGCGGGGACGTCCCCGCAGCACCTCATCAGGGAGGCAGCCCTTGCAGAGACATGGGGCGAGCATGGGGCCACATGGAAGGAGGGAAGAAGAGACAAAAAGGGGAGAGAGGGGAAAATCAGGAGAGAAGTGGAAGAAAGGGATTGTGGCTACCCCGCTGCCCCGTTCATCAGGCACAAGTTAGCCCGGTGGCTGCAGGGACAGCTTGCTCTCGCTCTGGGGTATGGGTACACTGATTCCTCCGGGGCCTCTTCCTGCCCGTTTTTTCTCTGTTTTCCTCTGGGAGCCCTTCACAAGCAGCAAGAGAGAAACACAGGTTTATTTTTCAGGCTTGCCTTTTGACTGCGAGTCCCCTCTGTTCTTCTGCCAACGTGTGAGAAACAAGTTCAGGTTTAAAAGGCAACCTGAAATGTGCGTGCACGCACAGAACTGTTTTATTTTCATAATGCCGTGATTTATGGGCCAGCTTGGGGCAGGGCGGGATTTCACTGGTGGTTTCTGAGCGTTTGAAGGTTGCCCATAGCAGGAGAGGCAGCCAACATCCTGCGTGCTGGGCAAGGAGGAGAGGGCAGCACTAGCTGCAGCACAAGGGGTCTCTGCAGTGGCTGTACGGGAACAGGGCAGGGCTGAACGTGGTGACAGGGCAGCAGGAAGGGTTTACTTCAGTAATGGGGAGGAGAGGCGGAGCTGTGGGAGTGGTAGGCAAGGCTGCGTCTTAGCGCTGCCTGAGGAGCTGCTGACATTTGGACTTAGCTTGGAGGTGGGAGCCTGGGGATGGTGATTGCATTTGCAGACTCAGCTGGATGGGGCTGCATCTCTGGGGAGAAAGCAGGTGCCCTCCCTTGTCATCCCTTCCAGCACCCCGTGCTGGCGGTGGGCTCACTTGGCTGATCACACACATCAGTTGTGAGCCCACACCACCCCGCTGAGCCATCTCACCCAGCACCTCTCCCCTGCCCCAGGCAGCAGCAAGGCATGAGGCCACAGGCTGTAGAAGACCCTCCTCTCCCAGCACATCTCGAGATGTTCACCCCATTCGACCTAAACTGTCGAGTGACATTGACCCAGACAAGGATGTTGAGGCAGAGCGGGTGGGGGCATGGCTGCTGTCCCACGCGGTGCTGGCGAGCAGGCTCGGTGCTCAGGCTCGGTGCTCGTGAACAGGCTGGGTGCTGAGCCCCAAGCTCAGGGGCAGGAGGACAGCGGTGGAGGCAGCCCCAGGTGTTTTGTGGTGCAGAGCTGCCCGCTTACAGGCACTAGGGAGCTTGGAGACACTGCAAGGCAGGGAAGGCAGCGAGAGCCGATAGGTAAGATCTGCTTTCTGGGCAGAGAAAGGGCTGTGCTGCTGCTGACAGCAGCAGCTGGAAAGCAACGCAGGTACTGGCAGCGCTGGGAGAGGAACAGCAGGGCAGTTTCCAGCTTTCTATGCTGACCTGGGGGTCGGTGAAATGTCTGGGCTGGGTTTATCCCAACCGTGCTACAGAGACCGAGGAAAACGCAGTCCCAACACAGGTTTTTTTTTCAAATACAGAAAATTGTTTATCGTTATTATTATCATTGTTGTTGTTATTATTTACTACCCACTGCTATTATTTTTCGGCCTGGCTCCCCAGTGTCTCTGGGTGATTTTCACCCTTGGAGCCTTCCAGCAGAATGACTCTCTGCTTTTTTGTTCCCCAGCCACACGTGGAAGCAGTTCCTGGCAGTTTGGGTCCTTTGTATTCTGCGTGATGTAAAAGGTCTCTCCTGTAAGGAGCCTGCGAAAGGAAGACTACTAATTACTATTAACTCTGCCAAAGCCAATAATATCCTTGGGTAATTATCGGTTTACCCAATTTTCCTGTGAGCCTACTGTGTAAACAGCCATCGTGGAGAGGCTGCTGTTTCCTCCTCGCTCCACCTTCCTGTAGCACTGATGGCTTGAGGCTGGCTGTGCCCGTTGTGCTGAGAGTTGTTAATTCTGGTGGCCGATCACCATCAGTAACCAAACACAGGATGGGAGAGGGCACAATTCTGTGGTGATTCCCAGGCTGCCCAGGGAGGTTGTGGAGTCTCCTTCACTGGAGACATTTAAGACCCATCTGGATGTGTTCCTGTGTGACTTGGTCTGGGTGATCCTGCTGTGGCAGGGGGATTGGGCTAGATGATCTTTCGAGGTCCCTTCCAATCCCTAATGATTCTATGATTCATGAATTCAATACACTCCTACCACCATCCCATTCCACCTCCTTTCTCTCCTTTCCAGCCCCAGCCAAATGCCTCTGAGTCCTCTTGCCCCATCTGAGCGATATTCCATCTCCGTGCAAAACTCAGCAGGATGCTCCCCCAGTCCCATGGCCACCCCCTAGTGCTTCCTGGGCTGGGCAGTGCCATGGCAGAGCACGGACCATCCCACTGTTTGGCTGCCTCCTGCCCAGTCCGGAGCTGGGATGAAGCGTGGGCAGAGAGCTGGTAAGGAAGAAGCGTGTCTCGCAGCAGGAGCCCCGAGCCGCTCTCCCTTTCATCACCGCTCATTTATTTGGATTAGAGTCAGCTCTCTCCTGAATCCTTTGTTCGCTGTTTGTTATTCCACATGCACCCAGCGCTGCGCGTTCATCTTTATTAGCTCTAATTGCTTCCCCGTTCTAATGGGATCTCACTATTCGCACACAATTGAAAGGAAATGTATTCATTAAAATAATTCTCCTCCTAACTGTTGTTTAGGGCTGGTGCTGTCAGTGCTGCTTGCCGTGATTCTCTCCCTGCCTGCTGCTGAGCGCCGGACGGCACCAAGTACAGGCTAACGATTTCACGTTACCATGAGCCACTGGCCCCAGGCTTGGGTCGGTCTGGGAAGGTTGCGAAGCCACCCAGCCACCCGTACTGCAAAGCCTGAGGAGCACGTGAGAGGGTGGCACATCTGTGCTGCTGTCCTTGGGCAACCAGAAGGTCCTCCCTGCTGCACGCGGGCTGCGCTGGGCCCTGCCTGCTGGCCCACACGCCAGCACTGTCCAGCCCTCACCACAGGGGGAAGGACTGAAGGAGAAAGCAGAAGAGAGAAGGTAAAGCCAGGGATGCTTGGGAACTGGAGGAACCATGGCAGGAAAAAGCCTCTGGACAAACCTAGCGATGAGAGATGGCTTTAAGCAGCAATGGAGCCATCTTCCCTACAGCTTGGCTTCCTCCCTGGCACTCTGACCAACTTTTTCTCCTTGTTTATTTCCTCCCACTCCTGCTAGTTAAAGCATCTTTAGGGAACACTTTAATGACCCTTCTCTTCCTCCTCACTGTTTACAGACAGCTTTCCCTCCCCTACCTGGGGCGTCTGAGGTACCATCACCACTGTAGCTAAGCAACCTCCCCATTAGCAACTTGTGGCTCATACCAAGGCATCTCCTCACCAGCTCTGCACAATTAGCCCTTTGGTTTTCGTCTGCAGAGCCCTTCCCCTCCCCTCCCGACACCTCCAAACGGCTGGTTTCTGCAGCACTGTCCGCTCGAATGACTGGATCTCTCTTTCAACAGAAAAAAACACCCCCTGCTTTATCACGTCGCCAGCCCTCTGTGAAAGCCGCCGCTCCTTGCCTGGCATATTTACGCCATCGTTTGTTAAAATCATCTTGTAGGGGCAGGCGTGGGAAACTGGCAGTTTCAGGGCTTGCAGAAGTGTTTCAGCAGATACGGGCAGAACCTTCTCCCTGTAAGCGATGCAGATGCGCAGGAGAAGATGTCCCTGCAAATGAGGCTAGCAGTGTCTTTCCCTCCTGGGCCACCCCATGGATAACTCAGACACATTAGGGGTTGGAAGGGATCTCCAGAGGTCATTTGGTCCAACCCTCCTGCTCAAGCAGGACCACAGAGTCGAGAACAGGTCACACAGGAATGCATCCAGACTGGCCTTGAAAGCCTCCAGAGAAGGAAACTCCACAACCTCCCCAGGGAGCCCATTCCAGTGCTGTGTAACCCTTACAGTAAAGATGTTCTTCCTCAGGTTGAGGTGAAACTTTCTGTGCTCTAGCTTATATCCATTGCCCCTTGTCTCGTCATAGTGCACGAACAGAGATTGTCTCTTTCTTGTTGTCACCCAGCCCTCATATTTATACACAGTAATTAAATCATAGAATAGAACCACTGTGGGTGCAGACATGGCTCTGGGCTGGGGAAGAGCATCAGCTTGAGATGGGATCAGGTTGGACAGGGCTTTGAGTAACCTGGTCTGGTGCGAGGTGACACAGAATCACAGAATCATTAGGGATTGGAAGGGACTTCGAAAAATCATCTAGTCCAATCCCCCTGCCACAGCAGGATCACCTAGACCAAGTTACACAGGAACACATCCAGGTGGGTCTTAAACATCTCCAGTGAAGGAGACTCCACAACTTCCCTGGGCAGCCTGTTCCTGTGCTCCGTCACCCTCACTGTAAAGAAGTCCCTTCTCTTATTTATGTGGAACCTCCTATGTTCCAGCTCACACCCATTACCCCTTGTCCTATCACTAGATGACACGGAGAAGAGCCTGGCTCCATCCTCCTGACACCCACCCTTCACATGTTTATAGACATTAATGAGGTCACCCTTCAGTCTTCTTGTGTCCTTGCCCACAGCAGCGGGGCTGGAACTAGACGATAGTTAAAGTCCTTTCCAACCCAAACCATTCTATGACTCTGTGAGCATCATTGCCCTGGGAGACACCCTGGCAGAGAAGAGCCTTACCAGTGTCTCCAAAGCTCTTGTTCCCATCCTGTGTCACCTCTGCAGGGTTGGCTTTGCAGTCCACACCAAAGTTGAGCCCACACAGTGTCCATTTTCACCCAAACAGCCTTCCAGCTCTCATGGACCTGATCCTGGACTGGATCTGGGTGGAAGCTTCATTTAAAATGCAAATTACTTGGTGTTGCCTAACAGCAATGGCACTAATAGGATGCGAGCTCCTGCCCACTAATAGTGTCCTGTGGTACTTCTGAAGCAAGCATCTGCCTTGTCTCCACGTTTGTCTGTCACAGAAGAACATTAGCCAGGCCCCAGCTCCTCGTCTATTAATATATTTGCTTAATGACGCTGTGCCGGGCGAGTGCCAGGCTGGCAGACAGAACGCAGACGCTCTGCTATCGCTTCAAGTGCTCTGCCAAAGACGACAGCAGTGACATCACACGTGGAGGACATCAGCCCCACGACACGCTCCAGCTCTTCCATCCAGCTTCACAAGCCATGCTCTGACCTTGCTCTGCCAGCCTCAGCCCTGCACAACACAGATGGAGGCTACCAAGTTGCCTCCTGATGGACACCCACCGTGTTCCCCAATGACTCGCCCTGCGCACCCCAACCCCAGCATCCAGCTGCTGAGAGCTGCCTCCACCCCCCAGCGAGGGGTCACTGTCCATCTACACTTTGACAGACAGCATTAGACAGACAGTAACCACCTGCCTGCAGGTCAAGTGGCCATGACAGGCATCTGCTGGCCACTAAGACAGCAAGACAGGTTTGAGACAGTTTTCACAGAGGCTCCGGCTGACTGCAGAAATCACTACCTGCTCTGCTGCTTTTTATTCATCCTTGGGCTGCACTTGAGAGCTGTCAGCTCCCCGAGTGGCACAAGGCTGAACGGGCTGCTGGCAGAGACAGGAGCCCTGTTCTGGGCTGGGACATTTCTCCCTGGTGCAGGCAGCTGGGGAGGAGGGATCCCACAAGCAGCGTGAGGTGGATGGTGAAGCATCGAGATGCAAACGGGGCAGGAGGCTGCTCCTGGTGCCTAGGCATCCATACAGCTCAGCTCTGCCTACCCGTTTGGGAAGCTTTCCTCCTTACTTGGCCAAGCTGTGGGCCAGCAAAACCAGCCCAGGGGCTTCCATCTTTAACAGTCCTACTGAGATGCAGCTGAAGTCTCCTTTCCTGGGTCTCCTTTCCTTCATCTCCTGCCTTTCTCCTCCACACTGAGGTCTTCTCCTGACCCCTTCTCTGCTTTGATGCTTCACCTTGGACTCCTCTCTTTCTCCTCCTCTATCTCCTCAAAACCCAAATGCTAGGTCCCTGCCTTCGCAGGCAGTGCTGGTGGTCTCATGCAGAACACCCTGAGGGATAACAGGTTATTAATTACCTTAGGTAACGAGTAAAATATAATCACCTTCAGTGCCCCCCAAAAGCCCCACCTGCCCAGTGGTCATAAAGGAATAATAATGGTATCATCCGTCTGCAAAGACAACAGGTCTTGGGAGGGAGCTCCTGTCAAGGCCTTCTGGGCAGCCAAGGGGGTTGCGCCTGGGTTCCCAGGTTGGGGGGGAGGAGGGGCTTGAGCAAAACCCACTGCTGTGGGAAGCTGGACTGGGGTTCAGAACAGCCCCACTGTGGGGAGAGACTCCCCTCCTGGGCCCTGGGAACTCTTAGAGCAACTTACTAGAGGTCTCGGGCCATCTGTGGGTCTAAGGATGTGCCATGCTGACAGGGACTACTGCCCATGGGCACTGGACACATGTGGCAGTGGTGACAGGATCCTTTTCCTCTCTTCCCAGTCAGAGTGAAGGAGAGAGCCAAGCGGAGGGAGGATCAGTCTTGCTCCAAAGAGAGTAAAACAAGGTCATTATTTCTCTGCCTTGTTCTGCACATGAAGCCAACGCTTCCTTCGAGGCAGCCCTCCAGGACTTCCCAGACCCTGACTTCATCAAAGAGGAGAACATTTGAAGAACTAAGCCATTCCACCAGAGCCGGTCTCCTGAAGCTTCTGAACACAGTGAGGTTAGAGGGAGGCAGGAGAGGTGGGGAAACGCGGGCCTGATGCTGCAAAGGGCAGCGGGCAGGGGCATCCCTGGGGGGAGCTGGGGCAAGCAGGGAAAAGCAGGTTCCAGCACGTCCTGTCTGCCTGGGGGAGAGGGGTCGTGTCAGCCCTTTGACAAGGCAGACCTTGATCCTACAGGAAAGGGACACATTTCTGTGGGCACTCTGCAAACGTCTCCTGGCTTCTGGGGTCTTTGAAGCAGAGCTCAAGCGTAGCAGCAGCAGGGGCTGCTCTTCACTCTGTGGCGTGGCAGCAACCTCAGCTGTGTCAGAGACACGG